>CM053792.1:200622495-200928536 GCA_028749045.1 Cupressus sempervirens
TACTAGCTTAACCCTTACCATCTAACATCCTAACTTTATTACTAACCTAACCTAACAACTTACTAACCCACCCAAACCCCAACCTTAACTCCCTATCGCATCTACCCTACCCCATCTAGCCACTTCCCCACGTGGCCGCACTGTCCCATGCACCACGTCAACCTAGGAAGGTGGGTGAGTGGGTGGCCCCATGCTTCATAACCCCTCCTATCCCCACACACTTTAAAAGTGCTTGCACTCACTTTAAACTGTCAACTTTTCCCACCACCTTAATGCTATGTGCAAACCCAAAAAAGTGGTGCGCTATCCCAAAACTTTAGCGGTGACCCTCTCCCATGCCTTGGATGCCTATCAAGGGTGATTATTGATGTCATGAGGTGGCAAGAGGTCTTTGACCTTAAATACATTTTTTTTTTGAGTGACCATTTTGTTTTTCAATCATCTCCTCACTTTCCATTAATGACACATAGATAGGATAAGTCGCTTTGGGGGGAAGAAAGATACAATTTTGGGGAAAGAGTAGTTATTTCAAAAAGAGTTTTTGGTAGAAACTTAGGATAATAAGATATTTAGGATACATATATATTTATTTATTTATTTATTTTTCTTTATTTTTTTTTTCGATTTTAAATTTAAATAGGGTATGAACAAGAATATTCCCTATCATTCCAAGGGGGTTATTTATTTTTCTCCTTACAAACTCCAGAGAGCATTTTTGCTTTAGGAGATTTTTCTTTTTTTCCAGTTCATAATTTTTCTAAGTGTTAATTTTTTTGAATGCAATTTTATTTTCTTCTACAATAGTGTGCATTTTATTTTTCTAATTGGATTTATAACATAGGGTTAAATGTAATGCTTGAGAATTTGAATAGGAATAATTTAAATTTCTCATATTCATGATAATTATGAAAATAAAATAAAGTCCAAATCAAGCATTGAATTAGTCGGTTTTAAGTCCTTAAGACTAAATTATGTAATAAGGTTTAACCATTTACATTTGTTAATACTAGTTCAAGTTTTACTTAGGTTTAATTGTTGGTGTCATAGTTTAGAAGGAATACATTTGCTTATTAAATTTCTACAGGGAGAATTCCCTGCTTCATATGGTAATACTTAAACATCCGCACTTAGCATGGACCCATTATTCCCCAATTGTCACAAAACTAGGCTCTGATACTAAAATGTCATGCCCAAAATATAGGGCAAAAACATACAAACAAAGTTTTGCATATATTTTTTTCTTTTTAAAGTGATAATATGATTAAATGTAATACATATGTATTTGACTAGAATTACTTAACATCCTCATACTCATATATAATTATGAAATTTAAGTACAAATGAAATGCAAATTTTCTTAACGTATTTTAAACTTAAATTGCAAAACTTAATATATATTACCATGTTATCTAATTAACCTCAATTAAATGAATATGATTTTGAAACATAAAAAAAATGCTGCATGAAGGTGAAACATCATTTTATGCATTAAACATAAATCATGTGAATGAAATTTTGAAGTATATAATACCAAAGTAAGATAAAACATCATCACATACAATTTCAAGTAAACATATGCAAAAACTGAAAAACCAAAAATATCATAGGCAAGAATATTACTCAATTTCTTTTTCTATTGAACCACTTGATTTAAAGGCTCTATCGGGAAAGAACTAGGAAGAAAACCCAACATCATTTCCATTTCAACAATAAGTTAAATAACATTTTTAAACAAGATTTCAATCTCGAGGATAAATCTCTAAACATAATTGAAATCCATTAACCATTTTAAATTTCCTTCTTGGCCCTTAACAAGGGATCCATCACGATTTATACAATACATCATGGTGATCATGGAGAGAATGAAAACTAACTGGGAAACAACCAATCATAACATGAAGACAAAATCAAACATTCACTCCCATCCTGGGTTTGCACAATGGTTCGACATTGAACCAGATTAGGGAGAAGGTGGATTTTTGCAATAGGAGACATCAACCACAACACCATAACATATGCCCTTTTGGGGCTAAAATCTCAAGAACTTTCATTCTTCCATAGATGTTCTTTCGATGCTGATATCACAAGGACATTCATTCTTCACTTTCAGATTTCAAAACTAAAAACATGGTTTGTGCTGATGGGTAGGGGCCCATAACACCCTATCCTCTCTCCCTCTTCTCATCCTAAGAAGAGAATCTACACTATCAGAGTCCAACTAAAGACTTTCCCCCGTACATGGCCACTTTTTCCCTATCTGAGGGTGAGTAATGCCAATAAAACCCACACAATCACTTTGAAATTCAAAGAAAAAATACAAAAGAAAAACATTTACAAAAATTTATTTCAATCTGTTCCCAAACATATTCAACACACATACAAACTTACATATGCAATAGCACTAAAATGTGAAACACAACATAAGAAAAATGAGGTGAAGCATTCCTACCTTCAAAAATTGGGTTATGGCAATTGAACAAATTTGAGATAAGCTTGCTTTCCTCTCCTTCTCCTTCAATTCTAAATTACACTCTAAAACTAGAGGTTGGGTGAAGACCCAAAAGCCTCTCAAAATTGCCTCTAAATAAGATCCTAAAATCAACCACTCTAAAAAGCAATAAATCCCCCACTTGCCTAGAGTTCTAGAGGCTTCTAACTCAACTAGACATAAGGCTAACCTCAAGGTGGAGTTAAGGTTATGCAACTCATGATGAAAACATTCAACTTTCACAATAAAGAAAAAATGGAGTTCTTGAGTGACCATAAAAGTCAACAAAAGGGGCTAGGGGGTGGAAAATGCCCCCAACCCATACCCATACCCCTTAAGTACTTAGATTTCATGATTTTAGGCCTTTAAGATTAATTATGGACCTATCAAAAGCTAGAAATTTTTATGACTTTCTAACAACCTTCAAAAAGAATATTACTCACTAATCCTACTTAGGGTAATTAACTTTGATTACTAACTGATTAGCAAAAAGGTCACTAACCTAGTCCGACTTAGATCTTTAGGTTACTTGGTTAACCCTAACTATCATGTTGGAATGCATATAAAATTTATGAGTGTCAAGTGACACTAAAAAATCACTGTTACAAACAAATTAACACTAATTGATTACAAAATGATACATACATACATCTCATGATACAAATAAAAATATGAACAATGGAGTTTGCATTTTTTGTTAGACTCAACCCTAGTTTCCACAATAGGTACATAGGGTTTAGTTCCATTTCTTTGTTAGATTTTTTAGCTAAAATATCCTACACACTCATTGCACACATTAGTAGCTCAAGAAAATCACATGCATATATATATTCAAAACTTATCTAGATAGTTACATAAATCAAAATATGAATCTTTTAGATAATTAACTGTTTAATTCATTTCTACTTACATTTAATCATTAGTAATCACATAATCAATATAACATATAACTTATTCATTAATTCAAATTAAGTACTAGTATAATCATCATTGGGCATGCATATACCTAAATATCATAACATTACCAATTAAAAAATACTAAACTATCTAAAGCATAAAACTTAATCAAGGTACCAAAATCAACACCCTTATTATCAGATGAAAATGCCTCATATCATCGTTAGTGAAATTTTAATGTTTAAATATTCAGGATAATGTAGTAGTTGTCAAATCACTAAGTATTAAAACATGGATGTATCAACTACTCTCAATTTCATTAGGACTTCACAACATAAAAAATTACTTCATATCTATTCTAAACTCCTACAATAGATTTAACAGAGAAATTTATATTTAATAAGTACATGTGAGGAGGAACCTTACAAAATGTATGAAGGAGGAAATTATTGAACTTTATTCTAATAATACAAGTGTTATAAATATATCAAAGAATCCTATGATTCATACAAAGACTAAGAACATTACAATAAAGTATCATTACTTGAGAGATTTAGTTAAAGATAAAGAGGTAAAGATGGAATATGTTAACATAAAAGACCAAATTATTGATATCTTCACAAAAACATTATCTAACAATGCTCATGAATATGTAACAGGTAAACTAGGGCTGACATCCCTATCTAAGGCTATTTAAGAAACATGAGAAGTTCTTTGCATCAAGAAAGACGATTGACATATGTTACACATTGATGTAGGGAATCTTACTTTAGGAACTACCTAAAGTAATCAAAGAGTTGAAGCTACAAATCAGTCACAAAACAGGTGACAAAGGGAGAAGTTGAAAATGTTTATATCTTCATATTAAGATGACAAGTATTTTGCATTGTTGTCAAAGATGGAGAAAGACAAATAAAGAGATAAATCCAAGGCCGAAAGATAAAGAAAGGAAGAAATCCAGTAATCCAAAAAGGGAGAAATACAGAAAAGAAGAAACATGGAATATCTACTCAGAGGGAGATTGTATATAATACTAAGTGTAATATAAGAAGTGATCAAGAGGGAGTCACAAGGATGAGTTAATTGATTGTCTGATGACCAGAACATAATTTTGTAACTTATACAGAAGATGAAAGTTGCTAATAGAGGGAGAGATATCAATACAAGGAATTTTTTTCTTTTTGATATTATGGTTGGTTATACTAATTAACTTTGGTTTTCCATTAATGCCAAAGAGGGATATTGTTGAAAATAGATTGATACAAGTATGGAAATTTGTTGCAATCATTTTTTTGTCATTAATGTCAAACTTGCTACTTACTAGTAAGATAATTGCTTAGATGATTTGAGTACTATCATTTGTTTGATTAATGAAGATGATTTGATAAAATGAGGTAACAATAGAACCTAGAGGAAAGGTTGAGTTATGATATGGAGAAAAAGTACAAAGATCAGTTGAGATAGTGATATTTTAGTGCATTGATTATCTACTTAAGGTTGAAAGGGATGGATACACTAATTAAGTTTAGAAGAACAAGTAAAATGGATTGTGTCTTCCAAGCTTAACAATATGCATAGTAGGTGTTGATAAAAGTTAGTGTGAGCCAATCATAAAATTAGTTGGATCCAAGTAAAGTAAAATTCTAGTGTATGCCGAGTGATAAAGTGTTAGCTGAGTAAAGTTTAGTTGATGTCAAGCTCCACTAAAGTTTAGTTTTTGCTAAGTGATTTGATAGTCGATGTCAACAAATGTAGTATGTGATAAGTATTAGAATTAAGTTAGTGCTAAGTGTTAGCATTATGAGGAAGATTAAGAATTTGATGAATCTGAAATAACAAGTTTAATTTCTTGGATTGTGTGAACCATGTGGAAGAGAAGCTTGACAAGTTAATGGCACAAAATTCAAGATGAACTATTTTGAGGCAAATTAAAAATGATTGAAGGAAAAGTTTCTAGAAGGGAATAAAATGAAAATATGGGTAGATTCATTGAATCCTATTGAATCATACCTAACCCTAAAATGGATGATAGAGGATGAATGAAAAATGATCTAAATTTTCTATTTATAGAGATGGTTGGTCAGAAGAAAAGGTTGTATTATGCAATAACCTAAGGAAGACAAGGAGTCTAAGGTATTACTTCATTCAGTGACCAAAGAGAAGAGACTTCTATTGGAAATCAAAGCAAGAAGGCTTAAGGATATGGATTCATGAAGGGTGCACAAGCTATCAGAGCTGAAGTGTGTGAATTTCAAGAAGAATGGAGGACTCAAACAAAGATCTATAATCTATAAAGTGAGTTGTAAGTTTTTATCAGGTCAAGCCTTATTGTTACTTTCTAATCATTCTATTAGTCTAGGGTAAATTCTTTGGATTAAGGTTGACCTAATAGTCATCTAGAAATCCTTTAACTTGGTGACATTCCAAGTGAATGAACTAAAGTCCTCTAACAAGGCTCACTCCTAATAGGGTGGTTGAAATATTGTAAGTAGTTCAAATTTAACAGTGTGTATTGTAACCTTTAACAGGGTTGGCCTTTCACAAGGCATAACTTTAGAAGAGTGAGATTAGTAGCATGTCACTGATGGTTTTTCCCAAATTTGGTTTCCACATAAAATCATTGTGTCAAATCTATTATTGAATCTATTATGTTTCATACTTACATTTCTACAAAGTTGATTTGACTATATCCTACAAGTTTAAGTAATTGTATGATCTAATCGATGCATGCATAATGAATATGTTTTATGGATATGGGTTCACTAAGCTGTGAAATTTTTTATTTGTACATTTGGACCTTGGATAACTGATTCACCCCACTCTCATTTATTTTAAAGAATTCCAACAAAAATATTGTGCAATTATGGATAGTGAGTACATACATTAAACATATTTACATAATACAGATAGATCTTATTAATTTATACTTTTTATGAACACATGCTTTTGTTTTAAAAATTTATTTTGTGGGACCTCATTTGAAGAAATATGTTGTACCAATTCTTTATTTTGAAATTAAAACATGTTGTAAATGGTTTAAAATAGGAGTGTGGTTCTTTTTATGTCCTTCACATTGTGTTGTAAATATATATGACTTCACTTTTTTAAAATTTATATATTTTAGTTGTGTAAAATATAGGAGTTCACTTCTATTTGAAAGTTAAAGGTGTGTACTTGATATTAAAAATCTATTATAAATTCAAGTAATGACCTCCTATATTTTTCCATTGCTTTTACATTTAAACATGTTTAAATTAATTTCCTATATTTAATTAAAATTATTAAAATTATTCGTCATGTAACATAAACTAACAAAATGTGTCATAACATGAATAAAATATTGTCATAGTAAAGAAAATTGTACATACTTCCAACATGATAACATAATAATCTATACTACATACACTAGCATGATAAGAAGTCATAAAAGTATATAACATGGTCAAACATGTCATATCATGATCTATGAAGTCAAAAAATACATATAATATAGTTAACTATCTTAATACAAAGTCTATTAGAATAAATAATATGTGTCATAAAAAACACAATCTAAAGGTGTCAAAAGACCTAGTCTATCTGATTTGTAGTTCTCTTTACTCCATGTAACATGGTGTGTCTCATCATGTGGGACATCTAGTTGGGAATCACGTATCACATGCTAAGAAGATAATATATACATGCTTAATTGAAAGGAGTTTTAAAATCTATCTTGTACATAAATTTAATATTTAGTACTTATTAAAAATAATACCACGTCAGATAGGTGTCCCTCTATAATAGGGTGAGGTGCACTATCAAAGCTACCAAATGTGGTAGTGATGAGCTTATGTAATTTAGAATACATAAATTTTGAAAATTTGATAAAGATCATAATGAACTATGTATGTATAAATCACAATACTAACCTAAAATGATGATGTTTGTAGCTCCAACTACTTAGTCATGCAGTCTCAATAACACTCATGGCGATATAGCACTGAAATCAAGGATACATTAACCTTGAGTCAAAATTGTATATACATTAATATAAAAGTACATAATTTACACTATATTTTTTTGAAATAAAAAAATACATACATACATACATACATACATACATACATACATACATAAATATATATATATATATATATAAATATATATATATATATATATATATATATATATATATATATATATATATATATATAATTGTAGATGCTCAAAAATGGTTCGCATCCACGACTTCATCACTTCTTCATACTAATTTGTCCCATTTTCTCATTTTACTTACTTTGATCTTTTGGCCAGATTGACCATATTTTGTCATTTATATCCGCTTTCACATCAATTTCATATCAACTCAGAATCGTATCAAATCAACTCAAAATCACCCCAAATCAACCTGGAATCACTTAGAATCAGTCCTAATCAACCCAAAACATATCAAACATCCCAAATCAATCACCATTTTTTTGACTCCTAGGTATTGTTATGGCTTTCACTGCCTTGGAAATCTATCAACCTATCAATCTTATCAATCTGACCTTAGTACTATCGTGGCTCTCAGTGCTAGGTCAAACTATCACATGTCATCCAATCTTTGACATTGTTGAGGCTTTCAATGTCAGATCATGGCATCATCAACTATTTTAATAACATTGACAGTGTTCGTCGGTGTTATTTTGATCAAACCTTATCAATCAATTTCAATCTTGTAGCATTTACAATGTTGGTTAAATGTTACATATCAACCAATTCATGTCATGTGTCCTTGGCATGTTATCCATTTTGATCTATCAATCAATTTGACCATGGATTTGGTCTACTTTCCATCATCTTATTCGATATCCATCATCGTTACATTTTTATCAAAGGGTACAGTCGCATTCATTTAATCAATTTGGCCAATCATTTACTAATTCTCTCTATAGGATTAAATAATCCATAATTTAATCCTATTATTCTTCCTAATTATCATCCTCAATTAATTAATTTTATTAATTAATTGATTCATTATCTGCAAACCATGGAAGTATACAATTTCCTAAGTTCCATTTTCCATCATTAATTCCATTTTCTACTAATTCTTATTTTGTGGAATAAAAGGATTTTTAATTTGAATATTTCATAAAATATTGCATCATCATGACACTTGGATATGACACCTCATGGTTTCTCCTTTGACATTTGGCTAGGATTTTTCATAATCAAATATTCTTATTCTCTTACGCATGTCTCTATTTGGCTTCTTTGTCATAGATTCTTGGCTTTAAGTGGGTTGAGGTGTCTTATGACGCGTCATAGATTCTGTTCCACATTTAGCCAAGTTTGACTTGCACGTGTCATAGAATCTCACAATTGGAATGTTTTGTCATATGCTTCATGGATTCTCAAAGGAATCTCTTGCCACATCGCATATCTATGGGTGAAAAATCCAATGCTCTCATCCTCCATGACAATTATAAAATGGACACTCTTTCTCTCATTTTTGGTCCTTGTCTTCTTGAAGTCTTGGAAGCCTTTAGGTCCTAATTTCTTTTAGATTTTTCATTCCATCTCTCACATTAAATCAAAAATTCAAGTATTCTCATGGCTTTATCCATATCATAGGCTTTTGCTTCAATCTTGTGTGTACTATAGGCAAATTGGAGCTACAATCATTTGGAGAAGAAAGAAGGACATGGGAGCTACAAATGGAAAAGGGAGTTTTTAATTATGTTTGCTTTCTTTTGATTAGTTTGGCTTTCATGGTAGAGTAGTGGGTGCTAATATATGTTTATTGAGTTTGTGATTTTCTCATAGTATGTTATGCATTTGGCCCATTTTACTAGTCCTACATTTGGTGAACCCGACATGAACATGCATATCTAACTTGGGTTTTCTTGTTTTGTGCTTGTAGGTGCAAGGAAGGAGTTCACTTGGAAGGGTATAATGACTATCTTCTCTTCCTTTTCACACCTAGATTAATTAGGGGTTCCAATAAAATGCTTATATGCTCTCATTTCATGCATTCTATTAGCTTGCTGCCCTAGGGCACACTCTGCTCTGTCAGGGTGCACTTGGGACCCCTAGGAGCAGTTTTAGGAGCCCAAAAGCCACCAAAACCTCTTTCTGATATTTCTAACTTACTAAATGCACCCAACTGGGCCCCAACTATGTCATTGATGTAGTCTACAGTGTTTGGGCGCACTTGGGAGTGTAGTTTTGAAAATTTCAATTTTTGGGTCTTGTTTAGGCACCATTTCCCCACACTCTGCACTTGACTTCCCAATTGTGCCCTAAAACTACCAACTATGCCCAACTAGGCCCCAACTATGTCATTGATGTAGTTGGCACTATTTGGGTGCACTTGGGAGTGTTTTGAACCATTTTGGCCTTCTGGGGTGCAATATGCTCTGTCAGAGCACACCTGGGTTCACAGTAAGCACATGCATCAATCAAAATCTATATTTTAGGCTCCTATCACTCTCTAGGACATAGGTTAGGTGATTTTTTGTTACTGATGGTTTATTTGCAGCATGTGGTGATCATTGGATGAAGATGTGATCATAAGAAACTACTAATGTGTGCTTTGCATGACGTTGTCGAAGACTTTGTGTGTCTTTTAGAACTATGTGTGTGGATTTCCTAGATTAGATAACATTTTATTTGGTGCTTAAAAAGAACATTTTTCTTTTCTTCCTGGTGTGTCTATAGTGTTAAATCCCTAGGAGTTGCATTGGATGTATCCTCTCCCCTCACCACTCATGGATCTTGGGTGTAAGAGAAATCCATGTAACTTCTATAGGAGGCCTGCCTTGGACCAAGATACTCGATATTGGGTATGCTAGGGGATGACCTCAGAGTGGTAATGGGCCAAAGCTAGGTCAACGTTCTAGCTGCTATATAAAATTTGATTATGATGAAAGTTTTGTCAGTAGTATTGCTACGTGATAGCTCTCCTCCAGTACCCTTGTGTTGCGTCAAACCTCGGTTCTCGGGGCTGGGAGACCTCCTGCGAAAGTTTATCATTCACTTGCCAAACGGAATGCTCTTACTAAAAACCATGTTTTAGTGGCCAAAATCCTTTCTATCCATTGGGTCAAGGGGTCACCCATGCTCGTGAAGACATCCTACATTCTTGAGTTCCTTAGTAGAGGTAACAATCCCTTGGGAAGTCATGCCCCTTGGGAAGCAGATCTTGGTAGCCCCGAGAAGTGAGTGCACTGTAAGGGGGAGCCTGTGGTGACAAGATCCTAGGTTTTCCACTCTAGATAAGCATGGTTGAACTTTGGTTCAAGTAGGAATTTAGTGGATACAGTCCTAAAAGCCTAGGTTGTGGTGTGTTTGTTAACTTTTTACAATAGCTATTCTTGTCTTAATGTGTCTTGCGTGTGTATAAAACATAATCAAGATAAAAGAAAAACTTTTAAATTTACACCTAGGATATCATTTGAACTTTTCAAAACATTACACATTTCCAAAACATTTCAACCTTTATCAAACTTTGCAAACTTTGGTTCAACACACTCAAACCTTGAAAAACATGGTGACTTGTGCTCTTAAACGTGCTTGGAAAAACGTAGATATCACACTTGCATAGACTTCACTTGCATTAACCCTAGTATAGGCCTTATTCATGCATCATATAGACTACATATTGCACCTTTTAGTCCTCATTTAGTACATATTACCTTTCATATTGCATCCATTTAGGTTCAGTTTACCTTCCTTATTTTTTGCATTCCCATATCAAAATCAGCACTTTGCATTCACCACCTTGCATCCTTGCATACCTATTCATCATTTTGACCACTTTATCCATCATTTCAAGTGTCCTAACCATCACTTTGAGCATTCATATTGGCCCTAACACTGTCCTCTACTATTTACCTCTCTGTGACATCAATCCTGAAACCATAGCTTCCAAAATTTCCTCAGTTTCAGCCCAGTTTACAAACTGCGCCCAGAAACTACCAACTGCACCCAACTATGTGCCAACTACATCATTGATGTATTTTTCACTATATAGGTGCACTTGGTGGTTTTGAGATCCAGTTTTGGGTTCCAGATAACGTTTTGGGGCTTCAACAGTGTCCTTAGGTACCTGGTTAGCTCCCCTTACACCAACTTGCCTAGCTTTGCATTCTGCATCACCTAGTCTTTAGTACCTTCACTTAGGAAATCATTCTATAGGTCATAACCTCTATTCTACATCTCCCAACCCATCCTAACATCAACCCTAGCATCTTATCTTCTTGACATATTAGTTTGACATCCATACCTCTCAGAATCAACAAACCTTCATTCTGACTTACCAACTGCACCAAAATTGGCTCCAAGTGCATCAATGACATAGTTGGCACTATTAGGACATACTTGGCACTATTAGGGTTCACTTGGGTACTTGCATGACCATTTTGGGCCTCCGAGCTACACTTTAGCACCCCAAAACTGCATCTAGGAGCCTCTACACCTCCCCATTTTGCACTTGACCCAAAACCGCATCTTGCACCCAAAATCCCCTTTTGCATTATAGGAATTGTCCATATCACATATCCATTCAGCATTACCACCATTTTGAGTCCTCGAAACATCATTTTGAATTTAGTCAAAAATCTAAACAAAGTATGAGTCTTAGAGTATCTCCTAGTGTTGATGGATAATGGTCCTGACTAGTCTTTTTATCTTTTCTTAACCCCAAAACCTTTGAATTTAGTCAAAAATATAAACAAAGTATGAGTCTTAGAGTATCTCCTAGTGTTGATGGATAATGGATCTTGACTAGTCTTTTTATCTTTTCTTATCATTTTCTTTGGTCAAAATCTATCTATGTCTTGATATATTTGACCTTTTCATCTTTTATCAATTTGATCTTTTCGTCTTTTATCAATTTTTGGTCAAGATCCAAAGTCCTTTATCAGAAGGTTAAACTCCTAGGCAAAATACTTTCAAAAGGTTTTACCTAAGTTCAAAACTTTCCATATACCCTTGTCATAACATAATCATATTCCTAGCATCCCCAAATGTCATTTTGACTTACCCTAGTGGTATATCCCCTTCATATTGCATTGATCAAAATCCTTAGCATCATTTTCACTACCAAACCCTATCAAATTGTCCATCAACCAAATTACCTTCTTGAGCATTTACCCTCATTTTTTATGTCCCAAATGTCATTACGAACCCTAGAACACAATCCTTTGCATAGTCTACCTTGCATACACCTACCTTTAGTATCATTACCAAGTCCAAAACATAACCCTAATTGTCATACCTTAGAGTCATTTTCATGCCCTCTAGTCAAACTTCAAAACATCACCTTGCATTTTGTGTTTGAAAAGAATCCCTAGGACATTTGCACTCTGCACATCAAAACCATAATTCATTTAGCATTTCCTCACATTGCATAACATTCCTAAACATTTAAAAATCCCAAAAACACTCATATCTTGCATATCCACCACTCAAAACACTCAAAAATTCCATTGTATTTGCACTCTTAGGTATCATACCAGCACTTACTAGGACACAATCAGCTTAGGGACCTAAAGAACTCTATTGAAACCTTTGTTTTCTAAGGCACAAGCATGACCAAAACCTCATCCAAGACAAAGAAAGAGCAAGAAAAACCAACAAACCTTTGATGAAGACCAAATCGAGGCATCACAACCATTACTAGTAGACCCCTTGAACATGTATCTGGAAGATCCTCATAATCAAGCTATGGCACAACAAACCTTGAACAATGCACCTACCATGAGATTTCCTCCAAACACTTCCCCCACATATTGGATGGTTCAATGGAGTCCTAATTTTGAACCTATATTTGTGCCAATGCCACCAGGAGGAGGAAGTGTACCAACCTCACCTGAAGATGAACAATCACATCCCTTTGAATTTAGCCAACCTAACACATCAAACATACAACAAGGTATTGTACACCTAAGTGATGACTCTGAGACTGATTATGGCATCACTGATGAAGAAATGGATAGGGCATGTCAAGACAAAAGTTTTCGCAAGAACTTCAAATGTTTAGCAGCCCAAGAAATTGTCAAATTTAACCCAAACTTAGAAGGTCCTAGGTCCAAAAATCAAACCAACACAACAATTGAAAACATCCAACCCATGATAAATTTGGACTTAGACAAGGGAAAACAAGCTTTGGAGTTTTCAAACACAATAATGGCACCTATAAGGTCCCATCAAGAACCAACAATTGAAATCCTCCAAAGTACATTTGAACACATCAATGTTAACCACTTGTTTGATGAAATACCACCAATCCCTAAACACCCCAAAAGGACATTAAGACTTGATTTTAGTCACATGATGCAACAACAAGATGCACCTAAAGGGACTTGTGCTCTAGGGATGCCAAATATACCTTCTATTTGGAGGAAAATCAACAAAGTACACCTTTGATCCTAACTTTACCAAGTGCTATGACATCAAACACTACAGAACCTCTCATAAGTACAACATGTGAAATATCAAGCACAACCATCCCTATATACACACAAAGGAAAATTCTTATTGAAATTACATCCATTCCCAATAGAAATTTATCTCATAGTCAAGTCAATATGATGTCACAAGCAGGAACATCTAAAACACAAAGGTACCAAAACAACAATACAAACATGACATTCAATTCTCAAGGACTTAGTCAACCCCCACGACAACAACAACCTACAATGGTACAAGTACCCAAAACTTCCAAGGCACAATCAAGTCTACATCCTCTTGACACACATCCCACATATCAACAACAACATCAAACAAAATGACAACAACCACAAGTGGGGCAAACATCAAACATTCCTAACACACAATCCCATGTGAACCCACTTGAACTACACACAATTTATCAACAACAATTTCAGCAGCAATTCCAACAGCAACAAATGATGTTTTCTAAACAACAAGAGTGACTCAAGCAACAATTGGAATACCAAAGATGCCTTGAGCAACAAATTGCATACTAGCAACATTTGTTACAACAACAACATGTGCCACAACAACCTCAACAAATACCTCTATAACAAAAACCACAACACATGGCACAACAACAACATATGGTACAACAATTGTAGTCAATACCACAACAAGTGCCACATCAAATACCACAAAAATTTCCCCAACAACAGTGACCTTTCTGTCTTCGAGGTGCCAACATACCTCCACCACCTAGCAACACTTCATCAGACCCATCAGACACAAAAATGTCAGAACCAAGTAGACATAGTTCTCAGCACAGAAAATGGTCTACTCATAGACACAAAATACTTGAAGGAAAGACCATCATGAAAAACCCCAATGATGAACTATTAAAACAATTCAAACAACTTTCCAAACAAGTCGTGGCATTGGGAGTCCAAAAAAAAAAAGCTCTATATATAGCAATGGACCTACTTCCTAATCCATTCGATAAAAGTCTGTATATGCCTCCATTCCCAAAACACTTTGAAGCTCCAAGGTTTAAAAAATACTGAGGAAAAGGAAACCCTATTTATCACATCTGAGAATTTTGTGCTTCATGTACCAAACTTAGTGATGAGCCCACTTACCTTATGAGATTGTTCCCTCGTTCTCTAGGTGGGCCTGCACTTGAATGGTACTCCAAACTTCCTGCTAATATCAAATCTTGGTCAGAGCTAGCAGACAAGTTTATCTCCCACTTTGCCTTTAACATTAAAAATGAGGTGAAACTTTCTAATTTTTTCTCAACTAAATAAAAGGCAGGAGAATCATTCATCACATTCTTACTGCGTTGGAGAAGCCTAGTTAGTCAATGCTCGCTAGACATTCCTAAAGAACAACAAGTAAACCTGTGCATTGAAAACTTAGTCCTAGACTTAATGTATGAACTCAAAATCAAGAGTCCAAGCACCATTTCTAAACTGATGAAAAAAGGGGCTAATATTGAAGATGCTCTTATCCATAAGGGAATCCTCAAGATAAACAAAGATAACACAAATACCAACTCATCTAATGACAAGGCAAAAATTTTCTCCAAAAACCAGAATGTGACTAATGATGGCATTGTAGATGCCCGCATGATTAGCATAGCACAACCTCAAGTAACTTTTAAGGTGTAAACCCTACAAATTCACAAACTCCTAATCAAACAACACCTCAACAACAGAAAACTGAGACTTCCACACAAGACAAAAGACATCCTAGAACCAAAGTTAGGAAATTCACACCATTGGGAATACCACTTGAGACTACATTACAATAGTTACTGAGTAATAACTTCCTACAGCTACCCCCAATCAAAGATGAACCATTAACTAAAGTAGATTGGTGGGATGACAAAAAGTATTGTGATTACCATCGCACCAAAGGACACAAGACTTCATCATGCTTCCAATTGAAACATGCAATACAAGACCTTATTGATGATGGTGTAATCACAGTTGATCCATCACTGTTAGCATCCAACTTTGATCATACTATTTTCAAAGATCCTTTGGGTAATCATGAGAAAGAGAAACCCTCAAGTTCAAACTCAAACTCACAAGGTAATGTGAATTACACATGCACCGGCTATGACTACACCATCAATTGCTTTAATGAGTCTGACTTCCACATATCCACATTCACATTGAAGGCTGAAGACCCTCTTTGTGCTATCACTACACATCATAGCAAGATCACCCTACCTGGAGCACCATCTAGACCTACTACTTCTCCTAGACTTGCACCCCCTAGCAAACCTACTACTCCTACTTCATCTAATTATAGCCTTGTTGAACAACTCAGAAAAACCCCTGCACAAATATCCATTTTGGACCTACTGCGTGCATCTCCCCAACACCACAAGATCTTGGAGCAAGCCCTTAAAGAGTCAATAGTCCTAGATAACATGGATGTTGCCCAGTTCCAAGCCATTATTGGGAACCTATCTACCTCATAGCATATCACCTTTTCCCCTCGAGATATTCCTAAGGAAAAACCTAACTATAATGATCCCCTTTATCTTGAAGTCTTCATCCATAATGCCAAAGTTAGACATGTCTTAATAGATGGTGGAGCAGGACTAAACATCTATACTCTTAAGGTTGTCAACAATTTAGGTTATTCTGAAGATGATGTGGATCCCTCTCGAAGAATCACAATAAAAGCTTATGATGATGGTGAACGCTTCTCTAGGGGCATCATCACATTACCTGTTAGAGTTGGTCTAGCTACTAGAGACACATTGTTCCATGTCCTAGACATCAAAATGAATTGCAACATGATACTAGGACGCCCTTGGCTTCATGCTATGAAAGTAGTCCCTTCTACATATCATCAATGTTTGAAGTTTTCCTATCACAACATAGAGGTTACCATCCCCGGTGATCCATATCCTTTCTAGTTTTGTGCTAATCTAAGAGATGCTACTGCATTCCAAATCCCAACAAACAATGAAGCACAACCCACAAATCCCTCTAAGTATGTGGATGCTAATATACTGCTCAGTAAATCCAAGGAAAAGATGAAGATTAAAGATAATGGGTGCGGATAGTACTTTATGTCTCAAGTCTCTCACATTAGGGAGTCGCCACTTTCTCCCATCACTACAAAGAATGATACTTCTATCAATGAGAATACATTCGTATGTATTTAGAAAGCAAAAGTAGAACGAGAACCCACTTTAATATCTCCTAGAAAGTATGGACTTGGGTTTACCATCATGCAGAAACAAGGCTATGATGGCTATAGTGGTCTTGGATCTCAGAAATAAGGAATCATTGAACCTATCACTATAGAAGGACAATCTCCTAGTTTGGGGCTTGGATTTAAATCATTACAAATAGGTCCTCCTAGTACCACGGTACCTACATGTAAGACTATGGATGTTTCAAATGATGAAAAGGCATCTGAGGATATCCAACTTGAAACTAACAATCCCCTAGCCTATGAGCATAACCCCAATGACCCAGTTGAATTAGTTACCCATATATCTACCTTCAACCAAAGCCCATTCAACACTGATGATGACATCTCCTCAAGTTATCCTAAACCTTTGGATTGGGACCAATGTGGACCACCAATTTTTGATCAATTCGATGATGATGACACTATAATAATAGACTTTGAAAGAATTATGATTGAAGATCATAAAGAAGCAATTTCTTCCAAAGAGAACACATTGGCATACTTTGGGGAGCCTACTCCACCTTCTAGTTACAAAGCAAAAAGAGAAAGAAATAACAAGCATAGGTCTCTTGGTGAAAACCAAAAGGCACCATTAGACCATAAAAAATCAAAAGCTAAGAAGCTCCCAAGGATACAAAATGAAAAATATGATGTCATGAATATCAATGTTCCAGTGTTCAATATGCCACAAAGTCTTTTGGAGCTCTCTCAATCAGCATTCATGCGGAAGGTCATTGGTCTAAACCCTCCCAACCCTCCCTTATATCCCTTTGTTTATCCCCAAATCCAACTACCTACTTTATCCAATAACCAAAATCAGTCCTTTATCCAACAAGCCTTTGCATATGTCATCATCAGTGACATCCCACATGACATTTCTATTGACCCAATTATCCTTCGATTCCTTGATTCGCAAGAGATAAACATTATCTTACATATGGTACATGATGGTATCTCTCGAGGCCTTTCTAGTGGTTTGATTTTAGCTACAGACTCGAAACAAATCCTCCATAATTATGGTTAGTCATGGATCCAGAGCTCATCAGCTAGTAGCACCAACAACAGATATCTTCTCAGCATTTGTCAGTGACATTCTTGATTTCATCTAAAAGTCCTAAAAAAATATTTTAAAAATAGTAAAAAGTCATGAAAAAAGCAAAGAAAAAAGTGAAAAAAAAGTCATGAAAAAATGGATGCCTTGATGAAAACCTAGCAAACAGGCATCTTGGCACAAAAATTTGAGTCAAGAGAAAAATTTTGTCCAAAAGTAAAAACCTAGCAAATAGGTGCTTTGGGCAAGTACCATGGTGAAAACCTAGCAAATAGGTGCCGTGTGTAATCAGTGTTGCTCCTCCATCTATCGGGATTCCATCTAGACCTTTTCCCCTCTCTCATTCCTTGATCATACCCTTCATATTAAAAGACATCCTTGGTCCCTTATCATGGCTCATGAATTGGTTAATGTCCTTTGTTACCTTGCCTAAGCATCACCAATCTGCACACACACTCTGTCATTGGCCTTTGTACATAGCTTGAATCTTGTCTAGGGGCATATTACCTATATGGTGCATGAGTTTGAATTTGAACTGGGGGCATATCCCTAAGTGTTTTTTATCCATTAGACCTATCGCATAATGGATTGAGCTAACACTTGTTTATGCTTATACGATCCTGAAAAGATCCCTAAAAATCATAAAATGTCCTAAGAAAATCACTAAACATCACATAATGTCTTGAAAAAATCCTAAACATTCACATAATGTCCTAAAAAAATCCTAAACATTCAAATAAGATCCTAAAAAAAGCACTAAAAATCATAAAATGTCCTGAAATAAACCCTAGAAATTGTAAAATGTCTTGAAGAAACTAGTCCCGCAAAAATATCAAATATCCGAAAAAACCCTAAAAATCACAAAACTCATCAAAAATTTGCAATAAACCTTGTACATATTCACTGTGGATAACCATCCCTTTTGTGTTCACACTTGCACTTTGTAGATTGAAATTCAAAGCACTACACTTTCAAGACAATCACACTATCTGACCAAAGTGAACCAACAATCAATCCAACATGTCACTACGAACCTATCAACTGAATCCACAAATAGTGCTATCACATTATCAACCTGTCGAACACCATCTAAACACCTAACACACTAAAAAGAAAGTAATAATGCAAAAGGATAGCTGTTGGCTCACGCTGTTTAGTGAGTGATTTTTTTTTTTGCTTTGTTTTCCTTTGATCATGTTCCTATGCCACTCGATGATATAAAACTAATCTATGAGACTGGTCAGGATGGTTCATGGTCATCTTTTTCTATTTCTATCTATTACAATGTACCTTTGAGCATATGGGGCATGTACATATGCCTTAGGAAGGACAAGGTCATTCTCTATCTACATCGTGCTTGTTTACACAAAAGGCTTGCATTTTCACTCTGGCCCTTTATGCCATGATGCGTTGCATTCCATTTGCCATATCAAAATAAAGCTCCATTTGATATAGTGCACTTTCTAGAAGCAAAATTATTTCCATCATAATAACATCTCGTCATCTCATCTTTCTTCTTCATCTCATTTTCCATCACCATAATCATGTCTTCTGATTCACCAAATCATCTTCATCTCGCATTAATGCATTCTTGCATCATCCTACACTATCAATCAACTTTCTATGGATTTCCACCTGTTTCAACCTCATTCTAACATTTTTCTCACCGTATTTGACCAAATACAACCATTTTTGATGATTTCCCTCATGTTATGACATCTTTCCATCATTTTGGGCATGCACGCATAGTTTTGGGTCATTCCAAGTCCAATCGGGCTAATTCTAGGCCCTGGATCCTTTTAGGGTGCAATCTCAGGGTGTAGTTGTGGTTCCCAACTACATCATTGATGCACTTGGTAATTCCAACTACATCATTGATGCACTTGGTAGAGTTTGGGCGCACTTGGGAACGTAGGTTATCCAGAACTAATCTGGGAACCCCTAGGTTGCACTTCGGAGGCCATAACTTTTGTGTTTCAACTTTGATTTATGAACCATCAATTGCGTTAGACTCATATATTTATTTTGAAAAAAAAAAGCTATCATTTTAATTATTTGGTCACTATATGGAGTGTTAATCCTTGCAATTACTCTTGAGCTCCTAGTTGCCCCCCATCATGTTGATTTTGGCCCCAGGGCCTTCTCGGGCACATTTTTCACCTTCTGAGACCACTTGGGCTTCCCAAGTGCATCATTGATGCACTTGGTACTGTCATTGCACACTTGGGCTTACCAAGTGCATCAATGATGCACTTGGTTGAGTTTTGGGTGCAGTTGGGGACCTAAGATACCCAGAACTGCTCTCGGAGCCCTCATGTTACACTTCGGAGCCCATAACTTTTGCATTTTAACTCAGAATTGCAATCCGTCAATTGCTTTGGATTCATATCTTCATTATGAACAAAATGAACTATCATTTTCATCATTTTGTGTCTTTCTTGAGTGGTAACCCATGCAATTATTCTCGGGCTATGGATTGACCCTGTTCTGCACTCTAGGCCTCATAACTTTCATATTTTAGCTTTAATTTTCATTCCGTTAGTTGCTATGGTTTTTTATTCTTGTTGTCAATAAATTGACTTACCATATGCTTATCTTAGTCAATTTCTCAAGGGGGTACCCATATATATCATCCCTACTGGGGCATGTTGTAGCTTTCTCATCAGTTATTCTTTGATACAACGCTCTAAATCACATTGTATCAAAGAGGGGAAAAATGTAGATGCTAAAAAATGGTTCACATCCAGGACTTCATCACTTCTTCATACTAATTTGTCCCATTTTCTCATTTTACTAACTTCGATCTTTTGGCCATATTGACCATATTTCATCATTTGTATCTGCTTTCACATCAATTTCATATCAACTTGAAATCATATCAAATCAACTCAGAATCACCCCAAATCAACCCAAAATCACTCAAAATCAGTCCTAATCAACCCAAAACATATCAAACATCCCAAATCAATCATCATTTGTTTGACTCCTAGGTATTGTTGTGGCTTTTAGTGCCTTGGAAATCTATCAACCTGTCAATCTTATCAATCTGACCTTAGTACTGTCATGGCTCTCAGTGCTAGGTCAAACTATCATTCATGTCATCCAATCTTTGACATTGTTGAGGCTTTCAATGTCAGATCATGGCATCATCAACCATTTTAATAACATGGACAATGTTTGTCGATGTTATTATGATCAAACCTTATCAATCAATTTCAATCTTGTAGCATTTACAATGTTGGTTAAATGTTACATATCAACCAATTCATGTCATGTGTCCTTGGTGTTAGGATAAACCACAGACAAAAATAAAAACTACATGCAAATATAACCAATAACAGAAAATAATAGAACACATAGAAATGAACACAAGGCACCAAGATTTAACATGGTTCACCCAATCCCTGGGCTACGTCCACCAAATAGCAAGTCCGATCTTATTACAATCCAATGATTACAACCTGATTACAATTCGTAATCCCTTACATCTCAATACTGCCGCAAGAACCAATTTTGTATCACAACATTATGAAAAATACCCAACCCTAAGCCCTTTTTATACAAGTATTAAACCACTTTAGGGTTATAACATGTCAGCCATATGTCGGCCATAATATGTCGGCTACCATGTCAGCTACTGCCCAAAAAAAAAAAATTCGGGCCGATGCCTCAAACCCCACTATTTATGAAGTATGTATAGTACTTTCCTGATCAGTCACCATAATCTAACAATCTCCCACTTGGGGACTGATCAGGCTCCACACTAAAAAACAATCTCCCACTTGGAGACTGATCATGTAGCAATACCACTACCACATGGGGCTCCCAATGGATCAAACCATCCTAGACTCTACTGTTCTTTTATTCATGTTCAGTCTAAAAGACCAACCGAAGCTGAAGAGGAGTTCAGCTTCTACCTTGTTACAACCTTTGTCAACATATCTATTGGATTATCATTGGTATGTATCTTCTCCAGCTTTAACTGTCCATCCTCCAAAACTGACCGAATGAAATGGTACTGCAACTGTATGTGTTTGGTCTTAGAATGCAGAGCTGAATTCTTAGCAAGATGAATGGCACTCTGACTATCTGTGAACAAATAATTATCCTTCTGAGGATGTCCCAATTCTTCTAAGAAGAACTAAAGCCATATCATCTCTTTGGTTTCCTTTGTAGCAGCAACATACTCTGCCTCTGTAGTGGAGAGAGCATTAATCTTTTGTAAGCTAGAAACCCAGCTCACGGCTGCCCCACCAACAGTAAAGACATAACCTGTAGTACTCCACTTGGTATCAATATCCCTAGCCAAATCTGAGTCAACATAGCCCTGTAAATCAGTAATAGAGCCCCCAAAGTGTAAACACTTATTGGATGTTCCTCTCAAATATCTGAGAATCCACTTGACAACATTCCAATGCTCAAATCCTGGATGACTCATATACCTGCTAACGACTCCCACTCCATGTGCAATATCTGGCCTAGTGCATACCATAGCATCCATCAAACTTCCTACAACTAAAGCATAGGGTACCTTGGACATCTTATCCTCCTCTTCCTATGTCTTGGGACACATCTCCTTAGTAAATTTCAAATGACCAGGTAAAGGTATGCTGACAGCTTTAGCATTCTCCATAGAGAAATGTTGCAACACCTTCTCAACATAATCAGCTTGAGATAGCGTCAATGTTCTATTCTTCCTATCTCTGCAAATCTTCATAGCAAGGATTTGTTTTGCTGCCCCCAAATCCTTCATAGCAAAGGCATGTGCTAATTGGCATTTCAGCCCCTTAATATGATCCATGTTAGACCCAGCTACAAGCATATCATCAACATATAAACATAAAATAATGTAGCTATCATCATCCAACCTCTTAAAATAAACACAGTAATCTGAATGACACCTATTATATCCATGCTCATGCATAAATTTGTCAAATTTTGGATACCATTGCCGAGGTGCTTGCTTCAAGCCATATAAACTTTTCTTCAATTTGCACACTAAGTTCTCCTTACCTTTGACCTCAAAACCCTGTGGCTGAGCCATATATATTTCTTCATCCAAATCACCATGAAGAAAGGCTATTTTAACATCCATCTGCTCTAAATGCAAATCTTCAGTAGCCACAAGACTTACAATAGTATGAATAGAAGTCATTTTAACAACAGGAGAAAATATCTCATCAAAATCAATTCCCTTTTTCTGTGCAAATCCTTTTACAAATAACCTGGCCTTAAATCTTTTCTTACCTCCTTCCTCTTCTTTCAACCTATAAACCCATTTATTCTGTAAAGCCTTTTTACCTGCAGGCAACTTGCACAAATCCCATGTCTTATTTTTCAGCAAAGAGTCCATTTCATCTTTCATTGCAGACTCCCACTGAATCTTAGTATCCACCTGCACAGCTTCATCATAACTTTCAGGTTCACCAGCATCAGTAAGTAAAATAGAATACAAAGAGGGAGAAAACCTTTTTGGAGGTCTAATTTTCCTTGTTGACCATCTAACATTAACTGGTGCGTGTGGTATTTGTTGTTGCAATTGTTGCACATCATGAGGAATGGCTGGAACATCAGCTTTTGGAGTATCATCCAGCACTACATAATCATCTTCTTTCTTCTCATGTTGCTACAACAGATCTTTGTACAACACTTTCTCATTGAATATGACATCTCGACTTCTAATAATTTTAAGATTTTCAAAATCCCAAAGCCTATAATTAAATTCATTAATGCCATATCCAACAAAGACACATTTTTTTGATTTAGCTTCTAGCTTGGTTCTATTTTCAGAGTCTATATGAGAAAAAGCTTCACAACCGAAGGTCTTGAGAAAAGAATAACTCACCTTCTTACCAGTCCATGCTTCCTCTAGAATACCACAGCCCAAAGGAGTAGAGGGACCTCTATTAATCAAATATACTACAGTATTGACAGCCTCTGCCCACATGTGTAAGGGCAACCCAGCATGCAACCACATGCTCCTTGCGCGCTCCATTATAGTCCTGTTCATGCGTTCAGCCACTCCATTTTCGTGTGGAGTCCTTCGAATAGTTTTTTGTCTACGAATACCATTAGTGGAGCAATAATCTTCAAATTCATGACTGCAATACTCACCACAATTATCAGATCTGAGACATTTTAATTTCTTACCAGTCTCATTTTCAACAAAGCATTTCCGTTTCTTAAAAGTTTGAAATACATCAGATTTCTGTCTAAGAAAATAAACCCATACTTTTCTAGTTGCATCATCAATAAATGTAACATAATAATGAGAGCCACCAAGGGAAGATACCTGGGCTGGGCCCCATACATTTGTATGCACAAGCTCTAATTTCTCCTTTTTGTTTTCCTTCTCTATCTTTACAAAACTCACTCTCTTTTGTTTTCCATACACACAACTTTCACAAAAATCCATATTCACACATTTTAGACTTGGTAAAACTTTCCTTGAATGAAGTACTTTCATACCTTTCTCATTCATGTGCCCAAGTCTATTGTGCCACAGCGCTGTATCAGAATCTACAACAGCTATTTGTTCTTCCTACTCAACTACAGTAATTGTTCCTGAATATTCATTTTTCTCTGAAACAATCAAAGTAGAAGGAACAATATGACTTGTACAAAGATATAAAGTGCCTACTTTCACACCTTTTGCTACTACAAGGGAACCTTTTGAAACCTTCCAATTTTTATCATTAAAATTAACTACACAACCCTCATCACCAAGTTTCCCTGCTGAAATTAAATTTTTACTTAGTTTTGGAACATGTCTTACCTCATGTAGTAGCCAATGATTCCCATTCTGCAACTTAATCTTAATTTTTCCCTTTCCAACAATCTGACAAGGTTCATTATCCCCCAAATAAACAAGCCCAAAATCCCCTTGGACATAATCAATGAAATAACCTCTATGAGGTGTAGCATGAAATGAAGCATCAGAATCTAAATCCCATGAATCATCAACACTCTCTAAAGATAGAAGCAAAGAATCCTCTTCGGATTTGTTACTTACCACATTTGCCTCCTTGTCTCCATCTGATTTATCTCCTTCATTTTTCTTTCGATTCCAACAACCTTTCTGTTTGTGGCCTGGTTTCCCACAGTACCAGTAATCATTTGGTCCTCTCGATTGAGACCTCCTCCCCTTTGACTTTCCTCTTTATTTCCCACGATTTCCAGAGTTACTTCCTCTTTCAGTCGTTCTGCCCCTGCTTTGTGCATTCAAAGCACTTCCTGATGTAGATCCACTTGAGGATTTTCTACGAGTTTCCTCACTTAAAATAACACCGATCACATCATCATATTTTAGGGTACTAGATCCAAGAACAAAATTACTCACCGCCATTACCAAGCCATTCCAACTTTTAGGCAAAGAACACAAAATCAAGAGAGCCCTAATTTCTTCATCAAAATTGATACCCATAGAAGATAATTGACTAGTAATAGTATTAAACTCATTTAAATGATCTGCAACAGATCCACCTTTTTCCAAATTCATATTAAATAAATGCTTCATGAGAAATACCTTATTTGAAGCGGAGGGCTTTTCATACAGTGTCGCTAGGGTTTTCATCAAATCTTCTGTCGTCTTTGCTTTTGTAATATTAAATGCCACCGATGGTGCCAAGCATAACCGAATGCTTCTGAGTGCCTTTCTATCCAAAAGATCCCATTCAGCCTCTGACATAGTTCCCTGATTCTTGGCTTTTCCTTCCAACGGCTTCCATAAATCCTTCTGATATAAATAGTCTTCCATTTGCATCTTCCATAACTGGAAGTTTTGCCCATTAAACCTGTCAACCCTCAACTTACCCTCAACTGCCATCACTCCCACTCAACTGTGAGACTCCCACTTAACCATGAGACTTTCTTGTAGAGGATAATTGAAAGACAACCTTGCTCTGATACCACTTGCTAGGATAAACAACGGACAAAAATGAAAACTACATGCAAATATAACCAATAACAAAAAATAATAGAACACACAGAAATGAACACAAGGCACCAAGATTTAACATGGTTCACCCAATCCCTGGGCTACGTCCACCAAACAGCAAGT
The DNA here is from genome assembly GCA_028749045.1 of Cupressus sempervirens. Lineage (NCBI taxonomy): Eukaryota > Viridiplantae > Streptophyta > Pinopsida > Cupressales > Cupressaceae > Cupressus > Cupressus sempervirens. Next base: position 200,648,608 of record CM053792.1, read on the forward strand.
TTGATCTTATTACAATCCAGTGATTACAACCTGATTACAATCCGTAATCCCTTACAGCTCAATACCGCCACAAGAACCAATTTCGTATCACAACATTATGAAAAATACCCAACCCTAAGCCATTTTTATACAAGTATTAAACCACTTTAGGGTTATAACATGTCGGTCATATGTCGGCCATAATATGTCAGCTACCATGTCGACTACTGCCCAAAATTTTTTTTTTCAGACCGATGCCCCGAACCCCACTATTTATGAAGCATGTACAATACTTTCTTGATCAGTCACCACAATCTAACACTTGGCATGTTGTCAATTTTGATCTATCAATCAATTTGACCATGGCTTTGGTCTACTTTCCATCATCTTATTTGATATCCATCATCATTACATTTTTATCAAAGGGTACAGTCGCATTCATTTAATCAATTTGGCCAATCATTTACTAATTCTCTCTATAGGATTAAATAACCCATAATTTAATCCTATTATTCTTCCTAATTATCATCCTCAATTAATTAATTTTATTAATTAATTGATTCATGGTGCAGGGCACCTAAGGCTCTTAGGCATGAACTCAAGGTGTTTAGTACATTAGAGTTGTTAGGAATGAAGTTTGGTTCATATTTGTAATGAAGACTCAATTGTAAGGTACAATGGCACATTGGTGTGGTTATAAGCCAAGTGACCATTTGTAACCAAGGAGTCATTATTTATTAATTCTTGAGTATTTTACTATTTTTAGGATGTTTTAGGTGGATTTGAGTCATTAGGACCTATTTGAATTGAAGGTGTGTAAAAAAAAAGTGCAAAGGTGCAAGAAAGTTGCAAAAAGCAAAAAGTTGCTAAAGAGCAATTTTTGCAAATTTGTTGTCAAACTTAAAAAAAGGAAGTTGTATGGTCTTCCTTTGGGGAGGTTCTTGTTTTGCAACTATCTTCAGCAGGGTTCTATTGAACATTAAAGATTCCCCTTGCTCTGGATCAGCATTCCCTCTTGCTCCTTGGTCACTTTATGCATCCTCTTCTTGAGCCAAGTGGATTCTTCTATCTCCTTCTTGACTGCTGCTGCCCCCTTTCTCTAGACACCTAGAGGATCTATGCCCTATTTGATTGTAGGTAAAACACCTTCCAGTGAATACCCCTAGAGTCCTTCCTCCAAATATTCCTCTCCCATTAGGTCTCCTACCTCTAAATCCTCCTCTAGGATTGGATTCTCCATCTGATTTTTCTTGACTGCTGCTAGGTTCACCTTGAGATCTATTAGATGAACCTCTGCCCCCAAATCTTCCTCCACCTCTGTTATTTCCTCCTCTCCCTCTTCCATGGGAATCACTTCTCCTCTTGAGTTTCTCCTCAATCTTGAGGGCCATTTGATAACATTGGTGGACGGTCTTAGGATTGAACAAAACTAGTTCATCCTTGATGGAGTACTTGAGCCCATTCAAGTATCTTGCCAAATTTTTCTTTTCACTTTCAGGAACTTGAGCCCTTAGAGTGAGTTTATGAAACTCCTCTGTATATGCTCCTACATCCAAGTCCTTTTGCCTAAGACTTTGCAACTTTTGATGCATTAGGACCTCATAGTCTTCTGGTACAAATTGTTTCTTGATCTCTGATTTCATTCTCTTCCACATGGCTATGGGTGCCTTCTCTTCCTCTATTCTCTCATTTTGAAGAAAATTCCACCAACTAAGGGCAGATCCTTTCATCTTAGACTTAGCCACCTTTATCTTTTGGTTTTTTGGCACATTATCACATTCAAAGTGATTGTCAAGTGCTTCAATCCACTCCATGCATTCTTCTGGATTCAACTTACCACTGAACATAGGTAGGTCTGATCTTTGATCCTTTCTTCCTACCCTTTCTAGGGCCTCCAACATGGCTCTTTGATATGTAGGCATTTCATCTCTAACCTGCCTAGGCTCTCTAACTTCAGTCCTTTCTTCTTCTCCTTCAGAGTCTTCCATGACTCCTCTACCCATCTTGCCCTTCAATTTTTCCAATTCTCTTTTCATGCTTCTATTTTCTTCCCTTACTGCTCTACTTTCTGCCATTTGTTCTTTGACCAACTTGGCCAATTCCACATTTGTGATCCTAAGAGGTATCTCCCTCTCTCCTTCCTCATTATCTGACATCTTTCCTCTCTAATCAGGCTCTTAGTGGCTTTGATACCACTCTGATGCAGAGTATGCAGCAAAAGCACCAACTCTTCTTCCAACTTTGATCAGCACCTTAACTTGCTTCCAACCTCCAAACAGAAACTAGGCCTTCTTCCAAGGTTAATGACTGACCCAATGGCTTCTAACATTGGTAGACTCTACCTCAAACTGGACTCCACTTCACAAGCCCAACCCTCAAACCTAGGGTTCACATACAACTTGGGACAATCACACCTATTACGGATTCCCTAACACCAAATAGGCCTAAAATAGAAAATAATTCTTAGATTTGGTTAGAACTCCATTCCCATTATAGAAATGGTTCTTACTAACTCAAAACAACAAGAAAAACCCCTACTTTGAAGTTTCTCAACACCCAACACTGAAAATTACAAATTGTTACCAGCACTTTTATTAGAACAATTCCTAGTTTCAATGGTCAAACTCCCAAAAAAAATACAAATAACCATACAATATTTTCACATCACCAAACACCCTTCAACTACTCCTATGAGACTCCAAAAGATCAATTACCAACTCTACTCTAGCATCAAGTTATGCCCACTTTGTGTCACAGTCCTAAATGGCCAGTTTAGGCTGGGTCACAAGAAAAGCATAAATAAATGGGTTCAAAGACTTGGTTCAACCCCTTGGATATCTTCTACACCTTTTATTTGTCCTTCTACACCCTTCACTTGGGTCAAATCAATCAACTTGGGAGCGTGATCCTTCATTTTCCTTCAAAACTAGACTAGACATAAGACTATGTTCAGCCTAGGGCTTGCTGGTAAAAATAGGTGCCCAACTCCTACAGCCCTGAAACTCTTCCATCTTTAAGTCACATCTCCTAACTTGCATTCCACAAAGTGGCATTGAAATCCCACAGTGGGTTTGCAAGTTAGGAGGCTATCTTGTTGAAACCCTCAATGTGCAGCAATTTCAGACCTACCTCTGCTAAAACAAGTATAACTTTTAACCCAGAATAGATAAAAACTTCAAACCAATTGCATTAGAATGCTGAATCAGTCCTCTTTCCAAAAATATGAGATTTGTACCACTAAAATCCATACAGGCCGTACAGAATTAAAAAATAGAGAAAATTGCAGAATTTCTGAGTTTTATTCACCAAATGATGTCCACCCGTCCGTACCATGGCCTTCCCCACATGTGGAGACCTTAAATAAGTGTCTTCCAATAGTTATAACTTCCATTTGGATGGTTGGAAGACCATACAACTTCTTTTTCTTAAGTTTGACAACAAATTTGCAAAAATTGCTCTTTAGCAACTTTTTGCATTTTACAACTTTCTTGCACCTTTGCACTTTTTTTTTACACACCTTCAATTCAAATGTTTCCTAATGACTCAAATCCACCTAAAACATCCTAAAAATAGTAAAATACTCAATAATTCATAAATAATGACTCCTTGGTTACAAATGGTCACTTGGCTTATAACCACACCAATGTGCCATTGTACCTTACAATTGAGTCTTCATTACAAATATGAACCAAACTTCATTCCTAACAACTCTAACGTACTAAACACGTTGAATTCATGCCTAAGAGCCTTAGGTACCCTACACCATATGATGTCAATTCCAAGCATGATGGGAGGAACAATGTCTACATCATCACCAAAAATGGGAAGGAGTACACTATGACACCATTGCTAGAAGATGGAAAGGAGACCCAACATGCATCTAGTGTAATGATGGTTGGGGAGAAGAAGTTTTTGAAGACTCTCAAGGTGAAGAACACCCCATGCTTTGCCATTGTAGTAAAGCCAAGACAAGAGGATAAAAAGGAGGAAGGCAGATTAGGAATAAGGAATGTGGAACCCAAGGAAGTGAGGCAGCTTTTGGATAGATACAAGGAAGTTACTTCAGACCCTGCTACTGATACATTGCCACCATTTAGAGAGGTAAGTCATTGTATTGACTTTATTCTAGGTTCTACATTGCCTAATAAGCCTGCCTATAGGTTGACACCAGAACAAAACAAGGAATTAGCAAGACAAGTTGAGGAGTTGCTTGAAAAAGGGTTCATAAGAAAGAGCATCAGCCCTTGTGTAGTCCCTGCTTTGTTGGCACCCAAAAAGGAGGGTACATGGAGGTTGTGTACGGACTCAAGAGCCATAAACAAGATAACCATTAGATATAGGTTCCCAATGCCTAGGATGGAGGATTTGATGGATCACCTAGGAGGGGCAAGGTAATATTCCAAGATTGATTTGAAAAGCAGTTACCACCAAATCAAAATAAGGGAAGGAGATGAATGGAAAACTACCTTCAAAACTAATGAGGGACTTTATGAATGGATGGTGATGCCCTTTGGCCTTTCTAATGCCCCTAGTACATTCATGAGACTCATGAATCAAGGTTTGGAACCTTTCATCAATCATTTTGTTGTTGTATATCTTGATGATATATTGATTTTTAGCAAATCTAAAGAGGAACATCTAACACACTTGGAATTGGTTTTGAAGAAACTCAGGGAGAAGGAATTGAAGATAAATTTGAATAAATGTGTCTTCATGAAAGAAGAGTTGGTGTTCCTAGGTTTTGTCATCTCCAAGGGCAACCTCAAGATGGATCCAGAAAAGGTGGAAGCAATCCTCAACTGGCCTACACCAAGGAATGCAAGTGAGGTAAAGAGCTTTCATGGTTTGGCAAGCTTTTATAGAAAGTTTATTAGAGGTTTTAGTAATGTGTGTGCCCCTATGATTGATACAATCAAGGGTGGAAGAAAATGTAAATTTGCATGGACAGGAGACGCTGATCAGTCCTTTGAGTACTTGAAGAAAAGGGTTGCAGAGGCACCCATCCTTGCTCTACCTAATTTCAAGAAGGTATTTACTATTGAATGTGATGCAAGTAATAGGGCCATAGGAGGAGTCCTAAGTCAAGAAGGTAAGCCAATAGCCTTCTTTAGTGAAAAGTTAAATGAAGAAAAACAAAGATATTCTACATATGATTTAGAATTGTATGCTATGGTTCAGTCTCTAAGAAAATGGAGACATTATTTATTGCCCAAGGAGTTTATTGTCTATACAGATAACCATGCATTGAGTTTCTTGAATAGACAAGAAAAGTTGAACCATAGGCATGTGAAATGGATGGAGTACCTTCAATCATACACCTTCACTATTAAGCATAAAAAAGGGGAGGAAAATAAGGTTGCTGATGCCCTTAGTAGAAGGAATTTGACCATTCAAGAAATGAGGTTGGAGAATGTGGGATTCCACTCCATAAAAGACATGTATGAAAGTGATGAAGACTTCAAAGAAGTTCATCAAGTCTGCAGGGATATGACAGGGCAGTACCATAGCATTTATGCAGATTTCATGCTGCAAGAAGGATTGCTCTTCAAAGGGAGTCAGTTATGCATCCCTAGAGGATCCTTGAGGGAGAACATTATAAAGGAGAAGCACTGTGAGGGTCTAGCTGGTCATTTTGGATTGGACAAGACCCTTGAACTAGTAAGAAGATTTTATTACTGGCCTAGGATGCCTACTGATGTAAGAAAGTTTGTAGAGACTTGTGTGATTTGTCAAAAGGCAAAGGGGAAGACTTCTAATGTAGGACTGTACACCCCATTACCAATACCAAATAGGCCTTGGGATGCTGTAAGTTTAGACTTTGTACTTGGATTGCCAAGGACCAAGCAAGGCTATGATAGTATTTGTGTTGTAGTAGACCGGTTTTCCAAGATGGCACATTTTTTGCCATGTAAAACCAGTCATGATGCCTCTTATATTACAGGTATCTTTTTCAAGGAAGTAGTAAGACTACATGGATTACCATTATCCATAGTCTCGGATAGAGATTCTAAGTTTCTTGGGCACTTTTGGAGGACTTTGTGGAGAAAACTTGGTACAGACCTCTCATTTTCATCATCATACCATCCACAATCGGATGGCCAAATGGAGGTGGTTAATAGATCATTAGGCAACCTATTAAGATGCCTTACTAAGGAACATGGATCATCTTGGGACTTAGTTATAGCACAAGCAGAGTTTGCTTATAATGATTCAATGAATAGGACAACCAGATTGAGCCCATTTCAAATTGTTTATGGCACTCATCCTAGAGGGGTAATGGAGGTTAGAGATGTCAAATCTATGGAAAGAACCAGTGCTCAAGCATGTGATTTTGCTGAGGTGATGAAGGAAATTCATCAAGAGGTCAAAGATAGGCTAGGAAAAATGACAATGAAGTATAAGGAAGTAGCAGATACTAAGAGGAGAGATCTTCAATTTGAAATAGGAGATCTGGTTATGGTGAACCTTAAAAAGGAGATGCTTCCTTAAGGTAAGTTTACTAAGTTGATGATGAGGAAAATAGGTCCTTTTAGGATCTTTCAAAAATGTGGACACAATGCCTATAAGGTGGAGTTGCCACCAGACAAAGGGCTCTCCAATACATTTAATGTCTCTAATTTATATCCTTACAGAGGTTCTCAGACTGAAACCAGTGGCATTGAATCAACCACAGTAGATAAAGAGATCATGAACTCTCTTCCCAAGGTAGGGGTAGTCACTATAGAAAGTGTTTTGGATAAAAGAGAAGGAAAAAGGACTAGGAGGAAGGTGTACATGGACTACCTCATCAAATGGACAGGTAGACCAGTTGAAGATGCAAGTTGGCTGCCTGAATCAACTATAAAGAAGATGGGATACAATGTTTCCACATTACCAACTCAAGAGACTTGAATTTTTTTCAGCCTGAGGAGTATGGTGCAGGGCACCTAAGGCTCTTAGGCATGAATTCAAGGTTTTTAGTACGTTAGAGTTGTTAGGAATGAAGTTTGGTTCATATTTGTAATGAAGACTCAATTGTAAGGTACAATGGCACATTGGTGTGGTTATAAGCCAAGTGACCATTTGTAACCAAGGAGTCATTATTTATGAATTCTTGAGTATTTTACTATTTTTAGGATTTTTTAGGTGGATTTGAGTCATTAGGACACATTTTAATTGAAGGTGTGTAAAAAAAAAGTGCAAAGGTGCAAGAAAGTTGCAAAATGCAAAAAGTTGCTAAAGAGCAATTTTTGCAAATTTGTTGTCAAACTTAAAAAAAGGAAGTTGTATGGTCTTCCAACCATCCAAATGGAAGTTATAACTGTTGTAAGACACTTATTTAAGGTCTCCACACATGGGGAAGGCCATGGTACGGACGGGTGGACAACATTTGGTGAATAGAGCTCAGAAATTATGCAATTTTCTCTATTTTTTCAATTCCGTATGGACTGTATGGATTTTTAGTGGTACAAATCTTATATTTTTCGAAAGAGGACTGAGTCAAAATTCTAATGAAATTGGTTTTAAGTTTTTATCTATTCTGGGTTAAAAGTTATACCTGTTTTAGCAGAGGTAGGTTTGAAATTGCTGCACATTGAGGGTTTCAACAAGATGGCCTCCTAACTTGCAAACCCACCGTGGGATTTCAATGCCACACTGTGGAATGAAAGTTAGGAGAGGTGACTTAAATATGGAAGAGTTTCAGGGCTGTAGGAGTTGGGCACCTATTTTTACCAGCAAGCCCTAGGCTGAACATAGTCTTATGTCTAGTCTAGTTTTGAAGGAAAACGAAGGATCACGCTCCCAAGTTGATTGATTTGACCCAAGTGAAGGGTGTAGAAGGAAAAATAAAAGGTTTAAAATAGATCCAAGGGGTTGAACCAAGTCTTTGAACCCATTTATTTATGCTTTCCTTGTAACCCAGCCTAAACTGGCCATTTAGGACTGTGACACAAAGCGGGCATAACTTGATGCTGGAGTAGAGTTGGTAATTGATCTTTTGGAGTCTCATAGGAGTAGTTGAAGGGTGTTTGGTGATGTGAAAATATTGTATGGTTCTTTGTATTTTTTTTGGGAGTTTGACCATTGAAACTAGGAATTGTTCTAATAAAAGTGCTGGTAACAATTTGTAATTTTCAGTGTTGGGTGTTGACAAACTTCAAAGTGGGGGTTTTTCTTGTTGTTTTGAGTTAGTAAGAACCATTTATATCATGGTAATGGAGTTCTAACCCAATCTAAGAATTATTTTCTATTTTAGGCCTATTTGGTGTTAGGGAATCCGTAATAGGTGTGATTGTCCCAAGTTGTTTGTGAACCCTAGGTTTGAGGGTTGGGCTTGTGAAGTGGAGTCCACTTTGAGGTAGAGTCTACCAATGTTAGAAGCCATTTGGTTAGTCATTAACCTTGGAAGAAGGCCTAGTTGCTGTTTGGAGGTTGGAAGCAAGTTAAGGTGCTGATCGGAGTTGGAAGAAGAGTTGGTGCTTTTGCTGCATACTCTGCATCAATTCATTATCTAAAAACCATGGAAATGTACAATTTCTAAAGTTCCATTTTCCATCATTAATTCCATTTTCTACTAATTCTTATTTTGTGGAATAAAAAGATTTTTAATTTGAATATTCCATAAAATATTGCATCATCATGACACTTGGATATGACACCTCATGGATTCTCCTTTGACACTTGGCTAGGATTTGTCAAAATCAAATATTCTTATTCTCTTACGCATGTCTCTATTTTGCTTCTTAGTCATAGATTCTTGGCTTTAAGTGGGTTGAGGTGCTCATGACGCGTCATAGATTCTCTTCCACATTTAGCCAAGTTTGACTTGCATGTGTCATAGAATCTCACAATTGGCATATTTTGTCATATGTGTCATGGATTATCAAAGGAATCTCTTGCTACATCGCATATCTATGGATGAAAAATCCAATGCTCTCATCCTCCATGACAATTATAAAATGGACACTCTTTCTCTCATTTTTGGTCCTTGTCTTCTTGAAGTCTTGGAAGCCTTTAGGTCCTAATTTCTTTTAGATGTCTCATTCCATCTCTCACATTAAATCACAACTTCAAGTATTCTCATGGCTTTATCCATATCATAGGCTTTTGCTTCAATCTTGTGTGTACTATAGGCAAATTGGAGCTACAATCATTTGAAGAAGAAAGTAGGACATGGGAGCTACAAATAGAAAAGGGAGTTTTTAATTATGTTTGCTTTCTTTTGATTAGTTTGGCTTTCATCTTAGACCAGTGGGTGCTAATATATGTTGATTGAGTTTGTGATTTTCTCATATTGCTGGTCCTACAATAATACCTGAGTAGTAGCCAGTGTCACAGATGTGTCTAGAGACATGCTACCATCATGACCATTGACAATCATAAAATGGTCAAAAGATGAAGGAGCTTAAAATACACTATATTGGGGCCTATATGGATAAGTATGATCTATCTCATGTTCATAAAACCAAAATACATTATTGTACATGAATAAAAGTTGAAGATAAGTTAATAACAATGTATACATAAATATAGTACAAATATTTTTTTTTCAAACTTAGTTCATACCATAGGTATTTGAGGTTATGCCTTAGTGGTTAATGGATCAAGACCTATATAAGCATCAGAATATGTAATAAATGAGAATCCCTACAAAACAAGATAAAAACAACATATGAGAACATGTTATTAAATTTGATTTCTAATGTACATTATTTATAACGTAATTCAAAGTGCATACCATATGAGGGATTTCAACACCTTAAGGTCTCAAAAAAAGACTATATTGCCTCCTAGGAGGAATAGTATCATCCATCCTCTATTAATTGAAAATCAACATATATTAATATAGTTAATAAAATTATGCATATATCTATAGAAACTAAATAACTATGTACTTTATAAATTTTTTAATTAAATTTTGACCTACTTCTCCTAACTCTCTCCCTCTCCATAAAGAAGGTCAAAAAATTACTCAACATTAATCCCATCACTACCACCACCATGAGTAGCCTATGCCTCATCATCAAAACCAGTGCCCTCAGCATCATGGTCATCCTATTGTACATTGTCATTGCCCTAGTGGCCTCTACATATACCTCTACAACTAGTACAAACATGTCCAAGTGGATGAATATGTGTCACCTACATCCACTACTCTGTTAAATTGTCTTAAAGGGAACTCAATGAAGTAAAAGTAGATGACACTACTCGATGATGGAAAGGCACTGGGATAACTAGTGCTAGAAGTGGTACAAGAGGCTGCAGACATTTTTGATTTATCATATTATTGCTAAGATTTTCCCTAGGCCTATCCTAAGGCATCCCTCCACCAACCCCCTAAAATTCTCTAATATCAAAATAATTGGGTTTCAAACCCAATTCAAACTGAGCTCATAGTTTCTTAAGAAAGTGGCTATGAACCTCATGATTTGCATGTGGTGGATGGTCAAATATCATCCACCACCACTTCCAAAAGGGCTATGATATATGAAGATGTGTGCACCATCTAATGAATATGTGAGGCTTCTTCTCACTTATCTCAAGACCCATCTTAGGGTTTACAAAATATATGTTTAAATGTCCTTCATTTAATTTGAGTTGATGGACCTCCCTATAAGATATGCCATCAACATAGAAAGCATGCATGTTTTGCATCCATAGTCTAGATCTAAATATCTTGCATGACATCACAAATGTTATAGCTCATGCTCTCCCTCATATCCTCTATGGTAGGTGGTGGTGGAGGAGAACTAGGTGGTCATGGAGGTCAGGGTGGAGGTGGAGGTGGAGATTGAGGGGGTAGGATGTGGTGGGGAAAGGGAAGGGGGTGGGCATGGGGGTGGGTCCATCAAATATAAGCTGCATATATAAAAACAACATAAAAATTTACAAAATTAGTATTTAATAAAATAAATCTAAAATATCAATTATATAAATGTACATCTTTAAAACCGTATCAATTTACATCTAATACATCTTTAACTACTTGAATATAACAAAAAGAGGAGAAAATATATTTGGATTAAAGAAGCATTATGGAAATCATAAACATACAAACTAGTACAAAGTATAGTAAATGAAACCTCCTTTAACAAATTATATGAAATTAAATATCATCTTAAATAATATTGAAAATGGAGACTAAATAAAAGTGAATGCTAAATGTCCTTTCTTGAAATCTAATTTAACTCAAAAAATAGTAATCTAAAAAAAAACTCTAATAATAAAATAAAATAAATCTTAATCTACACCAAATAGAACCATAACACTAACACTAAAATAATGTTAAACAGTTAAGTAAACTTTAATTTTAATGCTAATTGAACATTATACAAAATTTAAGACTAATGATAAAATAATACTCCAAGAAACTATTAATAAATAAACTTAAATATGAATTCTAAAAATAAGTAAATGATAACACAGATTGAATCATTGCTACAAATCAAACTAAAATCCAAGAAAATATGAATGGTAACTTTTAAAAAAATAAAAAAAATAGTCCAAAAATATAGATAATAATCAAGAGGTGAAAGTGGATAGAAAGGGAGAAGAGGGATAAGAGGTGGGGGGAAGAGATGAGATGAAGAGAGAGGATGGAGAGGGGGAGAGATGATCTCAAGAAGGACTCTGTGTGTGTGTGGTGTAGGAGCATAAAGCTTGGATTTTTGGTGGAGCTATGATTTTCATGCTTAGGGATGTGTTGGATACACATTGGAGAAAATTTCCTCATGATTGCATAGAGCTTGGATGGATTAAGTGGATGCTTGAAAAGTTTTTACCTTGCTGCTGGAACTAGATTTTTCTGGTTTTTGGGTGCCTATTACAGAGCATGTAACTAATTATTATTATTGAATGAGAAGCTGCACACTTCAGGTATTTAAGTAGGACTAGATTACTTAATTTTATCAAGTTTTTAAGTTCTAACTATTTATGGTTTGGGAGATATGGAAATTTTCCTATGGTATCAATTTCTAGTAGGCTGCATGATAGTTTTCTATACCTGACTTTCAAATTGGATGTGTAGTTATTCTTAAGGAATCAACATTTGTGAATTTAAGGGGTTGTAGAGGACCTATATTTATATCTACATTTTGAAGGGTGATTTCTACTTCAATAGGAGCTAGGAGATAGTGTGATTTAACTCGAATATCAATTTCTAGACATTTAATTACTATTGTAGGCCAACTTGTGGTATTTAATTTATGTATTTGTATTTAATTTTTGTTCTAGGATAACTTGTGGCTTAGAATGGTATAATTAGGAATTGTGGTGTAGTCTTTAGTCATTCATTTAGAGGAGGAGTGTGTTGGAATTTTCAAAATGGGAAGAGTACTTTTGAGAGGGGGGGTGAATCATAAGTAACACACTTGTACCTTTTCTCTATCCTTTTAAAACAAATAACTGAAAGTAAATTGCATGCATGTAAATACATCAAATAACCATAAAGTAAACACATACAAGTAAACAGATGATTTTTTTTTTTTGTTTTGGTAACCTAGAAACTCTCTAGGAATAAGAAGGTAAAACTTGAGCGGTGATGATACCCACATAATCACTGCAGCAAATCATTGTTTGACCACTTCTAATGGTCTGCCCTATTAAAGGCTTTACACTATGTCAATAGTGACCTGGTTAGAGGATTTACAAACACTTTACATGAAGTGACACCCTATTAAAGGATTTAGTCACCTCTTCAAAGGATCTGCAAAGTAGTTGTTAAGCTAACCTATCAACATAGGATTTTTCAGTATCTAATACAATGGCTAGAGAGTATTAGAAAAATTTGACGTGATTTCTCATAATCTTCAATAGCTAATTTCAAGAACTTGATCTACTCACTCTACTATGATCCTTTCTTGATCTAATATCTATTTGTATCCCTTGCTTTATTCTGATCAATTGGATATGTAATTGTTGCTCTATTCCTCTAAAGTCTTTTCACACTTCACACTGAATTTCACTATAGTTTACCCATAAACTGTTCACATCCACATACACAATGTGGTTTTTGTCCTCCTTTTAAATACTATAAAGACTTAGGGTTAGGTATTGATCTATGATCCATATTGAATATTGAATTCCCGCTCATTCCTTGCATTTTTCTTATTGGTTGCATGCCTTCTCCATTTTTTTGATTGGCTGCATGCTGATTACATAGGAAATGTAAAAGATTTGATCTTATCCTTTTGATCCTTCAAAATATTTCTATGTTGGCTCCAAAAATGATTTACATCTGAGTTTGTGAGGTCACAAACTTATATGTTGATTCTATGTTACTTGGTACACACTGGACTACTAGTGCTTGACACATATACTTATCCTGCTTTACTCAGCACCTATTGCATTCTGTCTTGCTCGGCACATGTATAGTTCTGGGTCACTTACCATATGAAGCATTCTAACTTGCTCAACATCAACTATGATTTAGCACCTATATATCACTTAGCACCTGTATAATTCTCAACACTTGAAGTCACTTGGCACCTATTGGAAGTCTAGCTTGGCACAAACTATGGCTCAGTAGACATAGTGTACTCAACTTCTATGTGAAAGTGGTTAAGTGTGTTGACACCCAAATGTCAAAACCATTCTAAGACCAACAATCTACTCCTTTGACATGAGTATCAAAAACACTTAACTAAAAATTACTCATCTGTCCTTATGAGTAACCTATCCAATCTATTTTGCATATGTATAAAATTTCAAAATTTATTCAAAATACCTTGTTACTCCCCCTGAGCTAATTGTTCCCTGACACTCTTTGCAACCAAAATTCTATGTTGATGTATCTGATACTCTTTTTTCTTTGCCATGTATCTATAATATATACCTATGTTCTATTTTATTCATATCTCCCTCAAAACATTATTTCTCCACCATGTTATTTACACATTATGACTTATCTCCCCCTTAGTCATATCTTCCATATTATTATTTCTTCCATTATATCTATCTCCCCCTTTTTGATACTTATGTCAAAGGGCTCTAAGGAGTAATACCATATTTTTCTAGAAATGTGTTGTTTACCTCCATTATTATTTTTCAAAGCTACATCCCAATTCTCCAAAGCAATGTCTAGTGACTTGTGCTAGATGGCAATCTCTGCAGTAAGATGTACAAGTCCATCTAATGTAGAAAGATTAGGATCTTTCTTTAAAATGGTTTTAGCATAGACTTGTTCCTTGCAGAGGACCTCCAAATGTGGGGTTATGGAGGATTGAATCTACATTAATTTGGCCTTTATATTGGCCTCTTCACTTGCTAATGCAGCTAACTCTCTTTGAGTGTGAAGCAATTGGGCAAAATGCTTCTCACTTTGAGCTAGATCCCTTGGTAGTTGCATGCTAGAAATCACACACCTTCTTGTAAAATGTCAAAACCATTCTTAGACTAACAAGAAGTTGGAAAAATCACACAGCTTCTTATACAATGAGAAAATGTTCTCAACTACAGCTTCGACCTTGTCAATTTTCTTGGCCAACTCTACCTATTGAAGTGCTATACCACTTGATATCTTATCATTCACTTTACCCTAAAATTTTCTCTCAGACCATTCCATAAGTTTAACATTTGTATCTTGGTCTTCACTAGTCACTTGGTCAACTATATCAAATAGTTTTTCTATTATGGGCTTTGCTTCATCTGGTGACTGCAAGCTGAAGGCATCCATAAAGATGCATGTAGTGCTTGTTTATGTTTATACTCTTTTCTAAGTATTTCTTGCCTCTTCCTTCTATTTAATGCATCTTGAATTTCTGTTATTTGATCCATGGTGATGGTCTTGGAGTCATAAGCAGGTATTACAATGTCTTCATCTAGCTCAGGGTCTCTATAATGAAGTACCCTGGCCACTCTGGTTGAGTTTGACCCTAGTGTTGAGATTTGTAAAGGTATGGCTTTAGTGCTTAGCTTCTAAAGGGTCTTTATAGGAGTGTCTGTCTTTGGTAGTTCTACCAATGTCTATATGGCAGCCTACTCCTTTTCTTTTGATGTATCTTTCTACTACACTCAACTTCTATGTGGTGTCACCTACTATTATAGGTGGTGGAAGCATCAAAATTTTCTCTTTGTGGTTCTACTACTACCTTTTGTAGCTCATCTACACTCACCAATATAGGGCTTGTACATAATTGTGCCTATAGAGTGGATTGGTGAAGAATCTTGGAGAGATCCTCTACAGTTAGGGGATTGATGTTATGAGCTAAATTGTTAGGAACATCCTTAATGATTACTATGTCTACAGGTGTGATGGTTACATGAGGAGGGCTAGGAGGTGGCATTTGTGTGTCTTGCACACTCTGTTCCTCTTCTTGTTGTTTTTTAGTTGTTGCCATTTCTTCTCCTTTTTGTGTTTCTTCCTCCTCACCTTTTCCCTTATCTTCTTCATCCTTCTCTTCTTCTCCTTTCTTTTCCTCATCTTCTTTTTTTGTTTATTTCTCTTGCTTCTCTTCCTCCTCTTTCTTCTCTTTATTTTATTTTCCTCTATATTTTCCTTGGCATTGGTCTCTACCTTATTTTTTTCCTCTTACTTGTCATCAATTATCTTATAAATTATTTTCCACAATTGTGTGGATTTATTTACTACATCCTCAATCTTGTTTTGTAGGATGTTGAAGGCTCTATATTTAGGTGCAAATTTTCTATTATGTTTCTTATTAGCCTTTGTTATTTGACCTCTTGTCAGGTCAAGCTTTACTTGAGCTAGGGTAGATTCTCTAATCTCTTTTTCCATTTTTAGACAATAATGTCATTTATTTTCAATTATCTCACATAGCTCTTTAGGCATGGTATTGTCAAGCTCTACAGGTGTGCTTTTGAATTTAGCTATCATGGCATACACAGATTCCTCTATTCTATTTTGTTCTTCTCTACTTCACTTATTGAAATCAATTATTTTCAAGTCATTCAAATCTACATTCCTAATATTTTCACAAATTTTGTCTATAATAGATTTGGGAGGATGACTTACCACTCTGAATTGGCTGATATCCTCTGACTCTATTCTTTCCTCATCATCAGTGTTTGGCTATGCCACATATTTTCTTCTCTTCTTTGGCACTTCATCAGCTTGGTCACTAGCCTTCTTCTTCTCTTGTGTTGCATCTTTGGCCTTTTGTGTGGATGCCCTTGTAGTAGCTCCTATTAATGGTGCTGGCTTAGCTTGTGTAGGCTTAGTGACCTTCTTAGGTTTGGGCTGAGCTGGAGGCTAGCCTTTCTTTTCTTTTGCTCAGCTTCTATAGGTGTTTCCTTGGCTTCTTCTTCCTTAGCACCTTCCTCCTTGTCTTCGCCTAAGCCCTAGGTCAACTCTATTGGACCTTGCCCTTACTCTTCTTCTTCTTCGGTTTCTCCTTTTACTTCTTCCTCTTCTTCTTCACCACCTACTTGTCCTTCAATATTTGCTCCAAATTTCTTCTCTATCATCTTTACTAATTTATCTTTCCTCTTACTAATAGAGGCTATCTTCAGTTCAATTTCAACTTTTGATTTGACAACATCATATGTGCCAAAGTGAGGAGTTTCCTTATCTATCTCTTTTGCAAGCAATGTTGTAATTGCTGCTAAGGCTTCATCTACATCAAGCTCATACCTCAATGGCCTTAGCCATCTTACTCTTGGTATTGCTGCCTAGATGTAGGTATAATCAATGTCAACCAAAAAACATATGTCATTGATGTGTTTTTCCACTAGGGAAACTAGTATTCTCACCCTTTGCTTCATGGATTTCTTAAAATCTGTAAAATAGCTAGTCATTTGGGCCTCAAAATTATCACTCATCTGATCAATGAACTCATTGATTTGTGTAATTGCAGTTTTGTTTGGGTTCCAATTCACCTTTCCAATAGAAGGAAATTATTCCATGACATAAAATAATATACACATAAGAACTAAACCAAATTTGCATTGAGCACCTTTTGATCTCCTTAATGCTCCTAGGTTTTTATTTATTTGCTGCAACATTAGTTCTGACAAATCATATGTGTGATCTTTCTTTACTAGTTTGTAGGCTACATCAACAACTATACATGGCACACTATTCAATCTATTGGATTGGTAGAATTTGTGAGATATCACTCTCACAGCAAAATCTAGAAGAGGATTAGTCACAGTATTAATAGTCATACCCCTCTTATTCCATCTGGTTCCTGTATTCCTTTCAATGATTTCTTTGGACTCACTGCATAGGGTCTTAGGCCGATCTAGGGTTGGGAAACCTATAACCCTATGCATTATCCTTTTTGTAATCTTTTCTAGTCTTGTTTCCAACCACAAACATCCATTATGGATTTTGCTAAGGACAACCTATATCCATTTAGTTTTGAAACTAGTAAGGAAAACTAGGGTATTGGTCAAACCCTTTTCTCAACTATTTGGAATTTATCCTTTAGAATTTTGTTTTCACATAGTTTGTCATAGGCTTATAATATCTCTGGATCACCTACTACACCTATCTTGTAATTATAACACTTTCTCACATCTTGTACCATGAAAACTTTTGATGGAATAATGGATAACACACCAACTAGATCATTTCTATAGGTGAATTTAGAGATTGGCCTAAACTAGGGTTGTTTTACCTCATTGCTAATTAACTAGACCTCATGACCTTCCTTTCCTTTGGGGTTTCTTGAACTATAAGCCATTATACTGAACTAGGGTTTAAATGTATTAAAAATTTAACTCTGTGTAGCTCGGCACTTGATAAATACCTTAGATTATCGACATGTATGCTAAATTGCTCTTGAGATCGATGCAAATGGCTTCAAGGTTGGTGTATGATCGCTCTTGATCTTTTCTCATCTTTTCTCTATGTTTGAATGGCATGAAAATGATCAAAATTTGACCTTATACCTCTCAAAACCTAGCATTAAATGCTTCATGCATATAGATGTAAACTCAGCACTTAAAGGTTTCACCATGACTCGACTCCCATCATCTTTTGTTTACTCAGCCTCCACTAGTTTTCTATTTCACTCAGATTCAACTATCAACTCATTTTCTATTAGAAACTTGACATCCATTGGAGCTTTATTCAGCATCTAAGGATAGTTTGGCAGTATTTACAAAAATTTCAAATTTTGACTTGGCATCTTTGCTCATGCAGATTTCTTCCTTGCAGTACTTCTTTGTTTTGGAATTGATGTATGATATAACTTTGTATATCTGTCCCATACACCTATTCTTGCTTATTTGGATAAGATGTGATCACTTGACCTCATGGGTGAAGTGATGTCTCCATTTGATGTGCTGCAGTCATCTTTCTCCTTCCAAGTTTTGTTCATTTGCCTTCTTATTTGTTCAACATCAACCTTCTCTTTTCCTTTGTTGACTCTTGTCTTGGGTGCTTTTGACTTTGCTGGGCAATTCTTTCTGATATGACTAGTTTTAGAGCAACTAAAACATGTAGTTTGAATTAACCATCTACTGTAGTTCCCTCTAAAATGTGTCCTTATGTAATTTTTAGGAATGTGTCCATACTCTTGATAGTAGTGACAGCTATACCTGGTGTTATAGTCCCAATTGTGGTGATGACCATGGTTGTTTCCTTTTGTAGGCTAATTAGGTGTCCACATAGGCTTTGATTTGCATTCAAATTCTCTATGTCCATACTTTTTGTAGTTGTAACAGTGACCTTCAAGTCTTGGTGTCCTCATGTTCTTGGTTCTACATTCATGTGCTTGAAGCCCCTATTTTTTACACTTGTGACAAAAGCTTGCATTTGTAGGCTTATCATGCTGATGCTTGTTCTTTATCCTACATACATTAGAGGTATATCCCTTTTTACCATAGAAATGACAAGTAGGTTTAGTGTTCGTACCTTTGTTACTTCTTTCTTCTGCAATTTTTGATGATTCTTCTTGCTTAGTGCTAGTGTAACCAAGTCTTGAATTATCATTACTAGCCATTGATGATTGCAGTAGTTTCTCAAAGTACTTGATAGCCTCATTTCATTTGTTGAAGCTTTTTTCTATCTCCTTCTCTCTTTTCAATTCATTTTCAATTGCTCATTTTTCATTCTCAAGGTGGAAATCTCAATGTCCTTTATGTTTAGTTCATAATGAGCATTCATCATCTAACTTAAGATGTCAAGCTACATGTTTGAGATTCTTTCAAAATCAATTATCTTCTCCTCTAGTCTATTGGTAAGATTTCTCTTATCATCTTCTATTATTACCTTCTCTTCAATGGCTCTCTTCTTTTTCTTAGTCATTTCACAAAGCATTATGGCTGGTGACTCTTGTTCAAGCTTTTATATTATGATTTCTTCAGCTTGTGCTCTATTTTTGTCCATTAGCTTTACTATTGTTGCATCTTATTCCTTGGAATATCCATTAGAAAATACTTGTGTTGTATCAATCTCCTTGTAGTGTATATCATTTTTAGCTATGGCTATATTCTTCCTTCTTTTTAAGGACTTTCTCAATTCTTCTCTGGCTTCTTCCAATTTGTGTAGAGCGAGGTGCACATCAATCACCTGATTGTCTATTATCTTCACAAGTTTGAAGACTTCCATCTTTAGACCTTTTCACTAAACTATTAGGCTTCTCCTTGTGAGAACCTTGTGCTCTGATACCATTTGTTGGAATATTCAAAATGGGAAGAGTACTTCTAAGAGGGGGGGTGAATCAGAAGTAACATAGTTGTACCTTTTCTCTATCCTTTTAAAAAAAATAACTAAAAGTAAATTCCATGCATGCATATATACCAAATAACCACAAAGTAAACACATGTAAGTAAACACATGACACTAGATTTTTGGTAACCTAGAAACCCTCTAGGAATAAGAAGGTAAAACTGGGGTGGGGATGATACCCACAAAATCACTATAGAAATAATTGTTTGACCACTTCTAATGGTCTGCCCTATGAAAGGCCTTCCCTATTAAAGGCTTTACACTATGTTAATCATGACCTGGTTAGAGGATTTACAAAAAATTTACATGAAGTGTCACCCTATTAAAGGATTTAGTCACCTCTTCAAAGGATCAACAAAGTAGCTATTAAGCTAACCTATCAACATAGTATTTTCACTATCTAATACAATGGCTAGAGAGTATCAAAAACCTTTGACCTAGTTCCTCACAATCTTCAAGTGCTGATTTTAGGCACTTGATCTACTCACTTTGATGTGATCCTTGCTTGATCTGATATCTGTTTGTATCCCTTGCTTTGTTCTGATCAATTGGATATGTAATTGTTGCTCTATTCCTCTAAGTCATTTCACACTTCACACTAAATTTTTCTATAGTTTACCCATAAACTGTCCACATCCACACACAAAATGGGGTTTTCATCCTCCTTTTAAAGACTGTGAAGACTTAGGGTTAGGTATGGATATACAATCCATATTGAATCTTAAATTCCTGCTCATTCCTTGCATTTTTCTGATTGGTTGCATGCCTTCTCCATTTTTTTGATTGGCTACATGTTGATTGCATAGGAAATTTAAAAGATTCAATCTTATCCTTTTCATCCTTCAAAATCCTTCTATGTTTTCTCCAAAAATGGTTTACATCTGAGTTTGTGAGGGCACAAACTCATATGTTGATTATGTGTTACTGGGCATACACTGGACTACTGGTGCTCAACACACATACTTATCCTTCTTTGCTTGGCACCTATTGTATTTCATCTTGCTTAGCACATGTATAGTTCTAGCTCACTCAGCATATGAAGCATTCTAACTTTCTCGGCATCAACTATGACTTGACAGCTATATATCACTCAGTACCTGTATAATGCTTGTCACTTGAAGTCACTTGACACCTATTGGAATTTTGGCTCAGCACAAACTATGGCTCAGCATACATAGTGTACTTGGCTTCTATGTGAAAGTGGTTAAGTGTGTTGACACTCAAATGTCAAAACCATTCTAAGACCAATATAGTGAATGTGGGAGTAGTTGCTGGGCAAGTTTTCCTAAGTTTGTGATTAGATCACCGAATGTGAGGCAGCTTATAGCAGGATTGTGATGAAATTGTGAATGTGTGGATAGAGTGGCAAATGTGAGGTAGTTTACAGTTGGATCTTGGATAAGTTGGAGAAAAGTTAGGGATGTGGCTAGAAAACAAAGAGATTACTTGGAGGGCTTGTCAACACAAGTTCAAATTTCCTTGGTGGTTTCTTCCAGATTGTTGTGATGTTATAGATCTGGGCTAGCTGAGATTAGTTGTAAGTTGGATCTTGTTGGATCTTGTAGAACTAATTTTGTAAGTGCTAATTGTATTTGGCCCTAACTTACAAGGTCTTACAGCTAGGCATATTTCATGTAATCAATTATATCTATGAATATATTATTGTATTTTGGTATCAGATCTTGCATTACTTTTTAATTATGTTGTGTTTCTGTTGTGTGGTTGTGTTGTTGGGGGCTAGAACATCTTCTTTGGGGATTCTGCTACCCTATACTACATTAAGTGGTATTAGAGCATAGTTGTTCTTGAGATTGTAGACAAATTGCCAAAGCTGAGGCAGTTTTCACCAAGACTTGGGTTGGAGAAGTAGTTCTAAATTGATCTTGATCTAGTGGTGGATTGTTCTTTTTGGAGTCCTAAATCTCTTGGTTATGAGGTGGTAGATCCTAGTTCTAATTTACAATTGCAGAGTGCTTGTAGATGGATCAATGGATGTGAAGATGGAAGGTTGATCTTGTTGAGGCATGATTGTAGAGAGTTAGTGGATTACAGATCCATGATCCTAGACTTGTGATGTGGTTCTTGATTGTTGATGCAAGGTGGAAAGTTGCAATCTAACTTGCAAATAATTTGAGGTTTTCATAAGGAGCATGGGAAGGATTTTTTGCAGAGGGTTTACAAAGATCTTGGGAGATGGCTCCAAGAGGATTGGACCCTAAGAAGATTGCAAATATTTTTGATGTGGTGGAGAGGAATTTTTGTAAGATATCTGCTTGGTTTGAGGCTAGTTTGGCTAACCGAGTTAAGGATGGGGTAAGGAAGGAATTTCATACATGTTTGTGGAGCTAGAGTATACCGATCCAGAAGAGAGTTGTATGGCCAATTAAGAGACTTGTTTGATAAAGAATATGACATAGAAAGGTTGAGATGGAAGAGGTTGGTTTTGCTAATTAGTTTGTGGAGTCTGATACAAAACTTGTAAAGCAACTAGAGGTTGTTGCTAAAGATATTCCTAAACTTGCTAATGCTAGGGTAAAGGTTGATTTTCATGATTAGTTGGTTGAGTTTGACATGGAAATTGTAGAGCACTTGGTCATGGATTATCTAGTTGTTGTTGGTAATGAGTTGTGTGTTGTAGAGCATCTTGTTGTGAGCAATGAGATTGTTGATGTTGTGAGTTTACCATGTTTTGTTGGAGATCTACATGTTGCTGCTATTATGGTGTTTAATTCTACTGATGTGGAGTTTGTTTCTATTGATGTGGAGTTTGTTGTTGTTGGTGTGGATTCACCAATTGCTAATGTGGATGAGGGATTGATGTTGAAGCATTATGTTCATTTTGTTCTTGGGTGTGGGCATGTTGATTGGGTTGTTGATATGTATTTGATTCTAATGTTTTAGTGGATGAAGCATGGATGGTTGATTTTTAGATTTTTTCTATTGACTTTGATGAAGTGGAAGCCTTTGGTAAAGATGAAGTTGGTTGTTGATGTTGTGAGTTTACCATGTTTTTTTGGAGATCTACATGTTGCTTCTATTATGGTGTTTAATTCTACTGATGTGGAGTTTGTTTCTATTGACGTGGAGTTTGTTGTTGTTGGTGTGGATTCACCAATTGCTAATGTGGATGAGGGATTGATGTTGAATCATTATGTTCAGTTTGTTCTTGGGTGTGGGCATGTTGATTGGGTTGTTGATATGTATTTGATTCTAATGTTTTAGTGGATGAAGCATGGATGGTTGATTTTTAGAATTTTTCTATTGACTTTGATGAAGTGGAAGCCTTTGGTAAAGATGAAGTTGGTTGCAGATATTTCTTTGGGCATCAAAGTGTGGGACACACTTTTCTATTTACCTGGGGAGTTTGACGCAGGAGCATCGAGATTGGATTTTGGTAGAGATATTATTTTCATGGTTAGGGATGTGTTGGAGACACATTGGGGAACCTTTCCTCATGATTGCACAAGGATTGGATGGATTGGGTGGAAGTTTGAATAGTTTTTACCTTGCTATTGGAACTGCAATTTTCTAGTTTCTAAGTGCCTATTGCAGAGCATGTAACTAATTATCCTTATTGAATGAGAAGCTTTGAACTTTAGGGATTGAAAAGGGCCTAGATTAATTCCTTTTTTCAAGTGTACAAGTTCTAACTATTTATGGTTTGGGAGATATGGAAATTCTCCTATGGTATCGATTTCTAGCAAACTACATGACAATTTTCTATACCTAACTTTCAGAGTAGATGTATAGTTATTCTTAAGGAATCAGCCTTTTCAAAATTAATGGGTTGTAGAGGACCTATATTTATATCTATGGTTTAAAGCACGAGTTCTAATTCAGTCAGACCTAGGAGATATCACAATTTTACTCGAATATCGATTTATAGACATTTAATTATTGTTGCAGGTCAACTTATGGTATTTAATTTATGTATTTATATTTAATTTGTGTTCTAGGCCAACTTGTGGCTTAGATTGGTATAATTAAGGGTTGTGGTGGAGTCTTTAGTCATTCACTCAGAGGAGGAGTGAATGTGTAAGTAACTGATGGGCAATTTTTCTTGAGTTTGTGAGCAGATCGTCAAATGTGATGTAGCTTAGAGTAGGATTGTGATGAAATTGTGACTATGTGGATATAGTGCCAAATGTGAGGTAGTTTACAGTTGGATCTTAGATAAGGTTGAGCAGAGCTAGGGCTATGATTAGAAAAAAAGGAGATTTCTTGGAGGGCTTATGAACATAAGTTCATATTTCCTTGGTGGTTTCTTCCCGATTGTTGTGATGTTATAGATCTAGGCTAGCTGAGATTAGTTGTAAGTTGGATCTTGTTGGATCTTGTAAAACTAATTTTTTAATTGCTATTTTTTTTTGGACCTAACCCAAAAGGCATTATAGCTAGGAATATTGCATGTAATCAGTTCTATCTATGAATATATTATTGTAATTTGGAATCAAATCTTGCATTATTCTTTCTTACTATTATGTTTCTACTATGTGGTTGTATTACTAGGGGCTAGGACATCTCCTTTAGGGATTATCTAGCCCTGCACTATATCTGTGTGTGTGTGTGCGTGCGCGCACATGCATACACGCGCGCACACGAGAGAGAGAGAGAGAGAGAGAGAGAGAGAGAGAGAGAGAGAGAGAGAGAGAGAGAGAGAGAGAGAGAGAGAGAGAGAGAGCTGGAGAGATGGTCTAGGTTTAGGTCATAGTTAGGGATAAGGTTATGTTAAGGATTTGGTTATGATTGTTCAGGATTAGGCTTTTAGTTTATGTTAGGTTACATCGATGAATCTAGGGTTTAGAGTTAAAATTTTACATTCATGAATCAATATTTTAGAGTTAGTCTTAGGATTAGAGTCACATCCATCAATCAATATTTCACAATTTCAATTATTATTAATTTATTTTTTATTAATTAATATTTATATCAAATATATTGAATTTTAAATTTAAATTAATTTGTATTTACGATAAAGGTTTTAAATTTTTATTTTATTTAGTAGATATTTATATCAAAATTATATTTAAATTTTAATTTTAATTAATTATATATTTAAAAGTATATTTATTTCAATATCACTTTTTCTTTCAAATATTCAACTATCAAATTTACATTTGATTTGGAAGGGTAACACAACTTATTGAAAATAGCAAATAGAATTTAAAAGAGAGTTTAGGTTTATGTCATAATTAGGGCAAAGGTTTTGTTAAGGATTTGGTTATGTTTTTTTAGGATTAGGGTATTAGTTAATGTTAGGATTAGAGTTCAGCTTAGGATTGTAGTTATATTCATAAATCTATGGTTTTGAGTTAAAATTATGGTTTTTAAGGTAAGGGAGCACATTATACTTAGTTTTATGTTTAGTGTTTATATTGCTAGTATTATCCCCAATTAAATTAATTCTACCTTTGAGTAAAACTTTCATGTTAGATATTTAGTATGTATATTTAAGCTAAAAAGAAAATTTTCATTGTTATATTACATGTAAAATATAAACAATAAAATTAACTTGTGACATTAGAAAAACCAAAAAAATTAAAGGTTCATGGATCTATATTGCCTTACCAAGTCCTAGGGGTCTATTTGAGGTCATAAATGAAAATTTTCAAGTTTAATATATTGAATATAAACCAAGTTGTTGCTATGATATACATATATACATGCACATAGCTCTAGATCATTTGATATAAAGGTAAATTACTTAAATTATCTATTATTTGATATATTGAATTTAGAATTTATTTCAATACATTAAGATTGATTATTTATTATTTAACAATTAAAATAAATTCTAACTTTATTTTTCATATAATGAACTATGAGTTCATACATGTGAACATATGTGAATAATTGAGAGATTGCAATGCTTACCAATTTTTATAAATTTAATACATCAACATTAAATATTAAACTTACATTCAATTCAAACGTACATACATCACCTTAAACTACAAGATGAGGATTACATGCTTAAGTTTTAGAAATAACATTTTAGGGTATGAGTTCATTAAACTTGGTTAGGTTTAGTGTCATGCTATGAATATGGGTAGCTAACATCATTGTTTACATTTATGTTTAGAATTTAGTGTCTATATTATAGGGTTAGGAATATAAGGTTTGAAACTTAACTTATTATCTAGTGCTAGGCATTTAAGGTTTAGAGTTAGATGTAGGATTGAAGAAAGGGTTTCAAATTATGTGTATTATGTGGGGTGCAATTAGGATGTACATAAATTAAGGTCAATGTTACTATTGCTCTAGTTAAAATTGGATTACATGGTTAGCATTCAAATTAGGATTATAGTTCAATTCAAGGGATTATAGTTAGCTAAGATTTGGATTATATAGTTGAATTAGGGATACAGATAGGGTAATAACTTAATAATAAGAGTTAGAAAAAGAAAATTTCACAAATATTTATTTAATATATACAAAAAATAATTTACAATTAACTACAATTTAGTTGAAATAAATATAAAACATTAATATAATTACATGTTTAAATAATCTAAACATCTATCTAGTTATTCATCACTTTAAATTTTATTAAATACAATGAAACATCTAAAATAATAATTGAAATGAACATCTACAAAGCAAAAATTTAAATGAACAGATACTAAACTATTTAAATGAATAGAAACAATAATCTAAATATAAAACTATTAACAATGGAAATGTAGAATTTTACATATTCAAAACTATTGAATGTGAAAATAAAAAGAATAAATTGAGAGAATTATAAAGCAAAAAACTAAAAACAATGAAATAAAATAATAAGATAAAAAGTGAAATACCTAGTAGAGTGGAAAACAATAGCTAGGGGTTAGTAGAAATAAAAAAATAGACTCTTGTTTCCAAGCTTAACTCAGGCTCCCATTCACAATGAGAATGAAAATGAATAAAACCCCACAAAAAAAATGGTTACATGCTTTTTTCAAAATTGGGTACCCAAAAATCGAGTGCCCAAATTTAAAATCACAGTTCAAGTACTCGATCCATATTCAAAAATCGGATGCCCTATTTTTTTAATATGGGTTAGGTACCCAGACCATAATGGGTACCTGATTCTAATGAATCAAATACCCATTTCTAAAGAGGTCTCATTTCACAAAATTGACTTTCATAGAATTGCAACCCAACTTTGTGCATTCACCCACTTTGTAGCCTAATTTGAGGCATTAAATGGTCTTATATGGCCCTTTAAAATGGGGGATGATCATATTCAATCCATAGGTCTATATAGCATTGAAAGCATTTTTCAATAATGTAAAGAGTTCATCAATTAGAATCCCAAATCAAAAGTTATGGCATCTAGGAGTTAGACTACTTTTTTTGGAACCGTCTATTTTTGCATTGACTTCTAATTTGAATTATAGAACTTTTATTTTGGCTCTAGTGACCCAATGTCAAAATTAAAATTGTATTCCTGACTCTAAACCCAAAAAAAAATACTTAAGGACCATCATAGAGGTGTAAAGGTGCTTTTCATGAAATTTAGGTGAAGTTACTATGAGAAGGGTTTTTTGCCAAAATCTTATCATATTGTATCCCATAGGGAATTTAGTTGGATCTATTTTTATGGTAATGCATGTAGTAGCTTCTTATTTTAGATAATATAAATTTTCAATTGTTGTGTTTATTTTGTCTCAAGTTGTGCCTTCATTAGATTAAGATATTACCTAATATTGTAATTGATAAGAATAATAGATCAAATCAAATTAGATGGTTACTAAGCACATCACAATATTCTACATCAAGAATTTCAAATGTCTCATTAGCGATTGAGTAAAAGATCTAGAAAATTTTAGGATATTAAGAGAAATATTATTTTTCCTCTTTTCTTACTCCTACAAACAACCTATTTTCTCACTTGTGGTTTTGTTGGGATCAATTTGAACATTAATTTGATGATTAAGAAAAATATTTGTTGCATAGACCAACCCTATATGAATATTTTAATTCAATAGAAGGGACTTAGGAAAGGATCCTAGTTTTGTAGGGAGCCCATTTCTAAAATCATAAACTAGTAGAAGACCACAAGCAAAGAGAAAATTCTCTACATCTTGCCTCTATCTTTTACCAATCATTAAAAAAAATCAATCACAAAAAGTAGAGAATGATGCATTATTTGATATAATAAAACCGTCATGCCAAATAATTCTTATTCAATCTATTGGATAAACAATTGCATATAATGTAAAACTAAATACCATTTGGTGATGTACAAAATAGACACAACTATATAAGAATAGCTTATATAATATTTTCTAACTTAAAATATAGTTTAATAAATTTTTCTATATATTTCTTTAAAAATATAGTGAACTTTTCTACCTATAAGAAATGACATATACCAAAACAATTAGGTATTTCCTTTATTTTTTTGTATAGTTAACACAAAAATAGTTTCTTATTAAAAATCTATGAAGAGAAAATTATTAATACAAAATACATATTTTTTTTCACAAGAAAAATTATAGCCATTAATCCTAATCATGCAATAATTACTAAATAAATTTAAATCTTTGAAGATGGTAACTAAAAGAATATCTTGAAAATTTTCATACTCACTTGTTTTGAATGATTTTTCGAAGATGCATTCAAAATATTAAAGCATGTCAAGTATGAAACCCTTTCTTCAAGCATTATCAAAAGGGCACATGATATATATTTCAATATCAAATATATATAAAATAATAAATAAATATAAATGATAGAATTATTTATGCTTACTACTACTTATTCACCTTCTCTCAAATTTTCTTAGACATTGTTAGCTTTCCTTCTAGATAGTATCTTTCTTCTTCGTTAGTTATTCATGTGTCTTTTAGTCATAAGAATATGGAAGAAATTGAATGAATTCAAAGATTGTATTCTCATATTTGTCATATGTCTATGGAAGTATGCATGTAAATGATTGAAGCATATCAAATACCTAATTCATTTATCAAATATTACAAGATAGGATAAATGTTTCAATATCAAATTTGTAAAATATTTCATATCACAAATAATAATCAAATAAAAATTATAAATTTTTTCATGTTGTGACTAATTATTCTCACTATGAGATTTTATTTTATATTGTTATATTTCATTCTGGATACTAACATGCTTCTTATTTACCTTTCTAAGCTTCTTTTGGTCATAATCATTAGAAAGAAAAATAACATCCTTAATGATTTCATCGTCATCTTTGTTCTATGTATATGAAAATTTGCATGTAAATATTAAAGGACATCAACTATACAATCCATTTGCCAAACGCTACAAGATAATGGTATATTTTTTTAATTTTAAAGATTGTCTTTTAATTTATTCATATAAATTATTGTTGTCCATGTCTAAAACTATCTTAAGCATTGTTAGGTTTCCTTTTGGATAATTTTCTTGATACCTCATCTTTTTCTCTTTTTTGATGAATAAGGCTTCTTGATTTATTCATAATATGAAATTACATATTAACAAAAAATGTAGGGGGATACAAGATTATCTTGAGAGAATCAACCAACAAAAGGCAAAAAATAGAGGATAATTCAACTATTCATAAAAAAACACAAGTGGGCAAAGCCTAGAATTAGTCACCTAAACTAGCCAAAGTAGTGCCAATGAAGAGGATAGATCCTTATAATAATTTTGATCCCATACACTAGACAAGCTAGGGTTTCATTCTAGGAGTGATCATTCATCTTCATCTTTATCCTTCTCTTTTACTTCTGCTTCTTCCCTCCCAAAGGGTGAGATGGACATGGTTATGCAAGGAAACCTCTTGGAAGAAGTAGTTGTAGGATAGGAAGAGTCAGATTTAGCATGAAGATAGATGGATCCACTAGGCTTCAAGAGAGAAGGAGAAATAATGAGGCAAGTTGAAATAGATAAATGAAATAGTAGAGAATCTAAATAACCTCTTTCCATCATCTCTCCCACTAGAATTGAAATAAGGGTTCGGTATGAATATAGAGTTTAAGAGTAGTGAGATAGAGAGAAATGACTATGGTCATGTCCTTATGGAGAAGTAGAATCCAATGACACTTTGGCCATTTTATAAGTTTAATTTTCATAATATTGAAGTTCCTCTTGCTGATGGGCCACCTCCAAAGTCATTTTCTTGGCTTGTACCTAAGTCAAAATTATCATATAATTAAAAATATGTTCTTTAGTGTACATAGAAACAACTATATCCACAAAGACATGAGTGAGTAAAATATCATTTCTGTCTTTCCATAAAGATAAATATTACCAAATCTTTGAGAACTTGAAGTGGATCCTAGGTGAATCACCTAGCAAGGCCATATGGGAAAAAAAAATTGTTCTATCCCAAAGGGCATCTTAAAAATATGTATTCATCTCCAATGTTGTTGAGATCTTTTGTAACTAGCAGATATGGAGAAATTCATTGGTTGCTACCAAAAATGACATATGAGATTCATAACCCCTAGGTATTTGAGTCTTGAACCAAAAGGAACCTCTGAAAAAAAAATGCACCAAAAAAAGTGTTAAATACTAAGTTGTACAGTAGAAAACCAAACAACTAGAAATAAAAGTCTCTAACCTTATTGAAAATATTGCAAATGCCAACACTAGATGAGAATGGTGACCATGGAAAAATGATGAATTAGCCAGTGATAACTCCTCTCGAATTTGTAACTATAAATATGATTCCAAGGATACCACTTCCAATCCCTCCACCATGGATTCATAAATTGAATGGAAAGCTTATGTAACCTATATAAAGACAAAGATGAGACAATAAAGTCCTAAATTTATTAGTTTAGATGAAATACATGAAATTGGACCTGAAGGTCATCCCATGATTAGAGGCTTATCTCCAAAAAATAGATCTTTAGGCATTCTAATGCCTCATTTATGAGAATGTTGATCAAATATAGCCTGGATCTTAGCAAGAAAGATTCATTGAGAATGAAACAGTGTCAATCACCAAATATTATGTTTGTTCAAAAATATCCCTTCAAGAAACCCATATCCACCCTATTGGATCTTATTAATAATAGATTCATAGGCTTTCCATATAATTGTGACAATAAAGGTTCTTTGGATCTGATAAATGTCCTCCGTAGTAAGAAGAGTTGGAAAACCAATCCCCTTCGAAGAAGGTTTGTTGACAAGAAGGCTTGAAATAATACAATGTATTTCCTTTCTAAATCTGCACAAAAAAATTAGATAAAAAGGAAAGAAAAGTACACTCCATCTCCCATGTTCGAT
This sequence comes from Cupressus sempervirens, assembly GCA_028749045.1. NCBI lineage: Eukaryota > Viridiplantae > Streptophyta > Pinopsida > Cupressales > Cupressaceae > Cupressus > Cupressus sempervirens. The sequence goes on from CM053792.1 coordinate 200,679,431, forward strand.
ACTTATTAAATAAAAAAGAGGATTGAAGCATAATTCAATCCCATAAGTTCAAAAATTATAACAAGGGAGTAAGTGATTACTCTACTAGATCAAGAGTCTAAAATGAATATTCAAGAACAAAAGAAATTCTTTCATCAACTCATACATACATTAATAGTTGTAATAGCTTAACTAGAATCTACATTTAAAAAAATCACAAATTTATAATAGATCTCTAGTGATCACCACTGACATAAGATTAACATAGGAATGATTTGAAATAAATTTTCTCATAAGTCTAGACAAAATCATTGCACATACACTAATAAATAATAAGTTAGGGTCATGTCACAAAATGACTCTTAGATTACGATAAAATCAGTTAAGGGAAACAAAATATATACTTTAAGAAATCTAATTAGTTTATTTATCACCAATTAATCCCTCAAATTCACCTATCATGGTCACTATTTTAGTTTGATAAGAATCTAAAATTCATCATCAACTCGCATAAATGTCTCATCAGTTTGTCTATGTAGAACTTCCATTGACCATCTCCATTTTATCTCTGATCATTCTATGAAAAAACTATGATAAGCAATAGTAAATAACAACATCACTGAGTAAAGGATTCCTTTAATACATTTAAGAAAGTAGGATACTACATAATAAAATATAATTGTATTCCTTTTTTCTATGCCAACTCTATGAAAATACAATACCACGAAATTAAAGATAACTATCTCCCTTCTCTATATAATTAATTTAAGAAAATTACATATTGTACAATAAAATATAATCATCTCCCTTTTATCTATCTGCAATCTAGGAAAACAAATAATGTGATTGTTCCTTCTACCTATTAAAATTCTATAGTATACTAGAACCAATATTTTACTTAGATTACCCTACGCACTAACAATAAAACACAGAGATTTGAGATTTCATACATTCATAACTTAGATTACCCTCTGCACTAATAATAAAACAAGAGATGTGAAATTTCATACATTCATAACTTTTAAATTTTGATTTTATGTCAATCTTAATAATTTACCTAATAATAAACCATCTTAAATAGATCTCACAAGTATATTGTACAACACAACTAGATAAATCTACTTAGACAACAACCCACAATAGTGAATTGTGAGCCTCTTAATTGGGAGGTGTTGAGTTCAAATCTACTCAAGATTAACTAATAATCTAAAGAATTAATCACAACAACAAATAGTAATAATTAAGTTTATATTATAGCAATTCTATAAGATTATTGAAATCAAACACACAATATTGTTGGCAATCCAATTATAACCACCATATAAAACATAATTATACTATGTTTGCATATGTCCAGGCAGAATATAAGTTGAATTTTCATAATATTGAAGTTCCTCTTGTTGATTGGCCACCTCCAAAGTTAGTTTATTGGCTTATACTTGAATCCAAATTATCATTTAATAAAAAACTTGTTCTTTAGTGTACATAGAAACAACTATATCCACAAAGACATGAGTGAATAAAAAAAAGTTTATATCTTTCCATAAAGATAAGGATTACCAGATCTTTGAGAACTTGAAGTAGATCCTATCTGAATCACCTAACAAGGCCATATAGAAAGAAAAAAAGTTGTTCTATCCCAAAGGGCATCTTAAAAATATGTATTCATATCTAATGTTGCTGAGATCTTTTGCAAGTAGTAGATATGGAGAAATCCTTTGGTTGCTACCAAAAATGACATATGAGATTCATAACCTCGAGGTATTTGAGTCTTGAATCAAAAGGAACCCCTAAAAAAGAATGCATCAAGAAAAGTGTTAAATAGTGGGTTCTACAGTAGAAAACCAAACAACTAGAAATAAAAGTATCTAACCTTATTGAAAATATTGCAAACACCAACTCTAGATGAGAATGGTGACATGGACAAATGATGAATTAGCCAATGATAACTCATCTTGAATTTGTAACTATAAATAGGATTCCAAGGATCCCTCCACCATGGCTTGATAAATTGAATGGAAAGCTTATGTAACCTATATAAAGATAAAGATGAGACAATAAAGTCCTACATTTATTAGTTTAGATGAAATACATGAAATTGGACCCAAAGGTCATCCCATGATTAGAGGCTTATCTCCAAAAAATAGATCTTTAGGCATTTTAATGCCTCATTTATGAGAATGTCGATTGCATATACCCTGGATCTTAGCAAGAGAGATTCATTGAGAATGAAATACTGTTGATGACCAAATATTATGTTGGTTGAAAAATATCCCTTCAAGAAACCCATATCAATCCTATTGAATCTTATTAATAATAGATTCATAGGCTCTCCATATAATTTTGACAGCAAAATTTTCTCTGATTTGATAAAGGTCCTCCATAGTAAGAAGCGTTGGAAAACCAATCCCCTTCAAAGAAAGTTTGTTGATTAGAAGGCTTGAAATAATACAATGTATTTCCTTTCTAAATCTGCATTAAAAAAAAAAAAGATAAAAAGGAAAGAAAAGTACGTTGCATCTCCCATGTTTGTTAGTTATTAAATAAAAAAGAGGATTGAAGCATAATTCTGTCCCATAAGTTCAAAAAATATAATAGGGGAGTAAGTGATTACTCCACTAGATCAAGAGTCTAAAAGGAATATTCTAGAAAAAAAGAAATTATGTCATCAACTCATACATACATTAATAGTTGTAATAGCTTACACTAGAATCTACATTAAAAAAATTCACAAATTTATAATAGATCTCTAGTGATCACCACTGACATAAGATTAAAATAGGAATGATTTGAAATGATTTTTCTCATAAGTCTAGACAAAGTCGTTGCACATACACTAATAAATAATAAGTTAGGGTCATGTCACAAAAATAACTCTTAGATTACCACAAAATCAGTTAAGGGAAACAAAATATATACTTTAAGAACTCTAATTAGTTTATTCATCACCAATTAATCCCTCAAATTCACCTCCAATGGTCACTTTTTGAGTTTGGTAAGAATCTAAAATTCATCATAAACTCGCATAAAGGTCTCATCAATTTGTCTATGTAGAACTTCAATTGACCATCTCCATTTTATCTATGACCATTGTATGAAAATAATATAATACACAATAGTAAATAACCACATCACACAAAAAATGATTCCCTTAATACATTTAAGAAAGTATGATACTACATAACAAAATATAATCATATTCTATTTTTCTATGCCAACTCTTGAAAATATAACACCACAAAATTGAAGATAACTATCTACCTTCTATATATAATTAATTTTAAAAAAATTACATATTATACAATAAAATATAATCATCTCCTTTTTATCGATGTTCAATCTAAGAACACAAATAACAAGATTGTTCCTTCTACCTATTATAATTCTATAGTATACTGGAATGGATACTTAGATTACCCTATGCATTAACAATAAAACACAACTAGATAAATTTTAAATTTTTAAATTTTGACTTTATGTCAATCTTAATAATTTACCTAATAATAGACCATCTTAAATAGATCTCACAACTATATTCTACATCACAACTAGATAAATCCACTTAGACAACAACTCACAACACAGCCTCTTAATTGAGAGACGTTAGGTTCAAATCTACTCAAAATTATCTAATAATCCAAAACATTAATCACAACAACAAATAATAATAATTAACTTTATATTATAGCGATTCTATAACATTATTGAAATCAAACACACAGTATTGTTGGCAATCTAATGATCACCAGCATATAAAACATAATTATACTAAGTTTGCATATGTCCAGGCAGAATATAATGGATATTATATCTACTCGGCAGCTGGGGCAGGCGGCGCGTCGATGCAATATCCCTGACCGTCACCACAAACTGGGATATCGTAGCATACTTTCGGACCAAAGTCATCGAGACAATCATTATTGGTTCGGCAGCGAACTCGATCTCCGCAATCGGGATTGAAATCATGTGCCTCTCCTCCTGCTGCAATTAATTCCACCCCTGCCATGCCAACTGATACTACCAATGCAATTATTACCGTCGCCCTAAACAATTTCATTGCCTTTGCCATCTTCTTCGATAATTGTTGGTTTGAAGAGACTCTAATTTAATCGGATTTATAGAGTAAAATTACAGTGCAATCCGCCTCACTTTGGACTGAAGTTGGTAACATTATCTCTGAGTTGGTAATTCTGTTTTCAAGAGACTCTAAGTCAATCGGATTGGTAGAGCGGTATTACAGTGCAATCCGCCTCTCTTTGGACTGGAGTTGGTAACGTTATCGCTGGAGTTTCTATCACGGAATTCCAAACGTTATTCCTTCCATTTAATTAACAACTTTGTTGATTTGGGGTAGATTTGCTGATATTTCTATGACTATTGTTTGGATTGGAGTTGATAATCACCACATTCTTCCCTCGAATTTATTTGGAAAACTGTGGATTGTGTCCAAGATCAAGAGATAATTGCATACATCCAAACTAATGCTGTTTAAATATTAATTATAAAATAGGAGTCAATTAAAAAAAATTAAACTTGATTTTTTATTTTTGTCTTTATTGCAAATTATGTAGACATTAGCCAAGGCCTTATTTTAATGCACCCATTTAAAAGCAGATATACTTAATATAGATTTGATTTCTTTAATGTCCTTTGCAATCAATATCTACAAATTATTTATCATCTAAAATGAGTTATACACTAAACTTCATTGAAAAATAGATCAACAATGAACATTCTTAAATATGATTATATATAATCATGTTTTAGAATTTAAATTTTATGTTGTATCTTGTATCATTTTTTAAAATAAAATATTAAAGATCTATAGATATATTAAAATAATAAAAAGAGTGATTACAATTGTTTAAAGAAGTTCAACATTTTTACATTGCATTGATGTGCTTTGCACCATTTAGAAATGAATCTTAGGATTATAATAATGATTTAGGACTAAGTGAAGGTAAATACAAGTAGAATAGTGATGAGTGAACATTAGTAGAGGCACACTAATGATATATAGATGATAGATAGATGATGAATATTTGTTCAAAAATATTTTTTATATTAGAAAAATTAATTATTTGTATTAAACGATTTTTCTATGAGATATTAAATAGACTTTTCCCTCTTACACTATTTTAAATATAATTGAAATTAATTTAATTATTAAAATATTATATATGATTGTTTTAAAAAATTAAAAAATAATTTTGATGATTTTTTTGTTATTGGTATTTCAATATCTTTATTGTATTTTTTTTAATGAATTAGCATTCTACACATTTCTAAAATTGTACAATTTCATTGAGTGCCAACTAATCCCAAAAATAACTAGAACTATTTCAAATATTATCAAAAATCCTAGTATTGGAAAACATCAAGATTTATTCATTAAGCATGCTGCAGGATATTCACATATTCTTTGGTGTTTGGTGGGATATTAAAAATTTTACTAAGAGGGGTGAAAAAGTTATTAAATACCAAAGAGAAAAGAACAATAGAGGAAACAAGAACACTAAAGAGTTTTATCTTGTTCAACAAGTTGAGCCAGCTTATGAGATAAGTCAACGGGAACCATCCTATGATCAACAATGTTCCAATCCGGTGCATGCTTAGAGGCCCATTTAGCCAAGCAATTAGCCACATCGTTCCACTCTCGAGGGATATGCATAAAATATACAAAATCTAGAGAATTGCATAATGTTGTTTACCTTTTTGGGGGTGCAAGAACATTAGAAACAAGTTATACTACCATTGAAGCCACAAGTTCTAGTTGCATAGTTTAACTCATGGAGTTTCTTATGTCTTATAAATGATAAATAAGTCTTTAGGTTTGTTTCCTTGGTTCCCGTGTCTGTAAAATTCTGAAAAATTTTATCCTCTTAAGTAAAAAAAATTCAAGTGTTCCAAAATTCAAGCTTTAAAATAGCCTATAATTTATAGTATTTTAAGTATTTTATAGTCTTTAAACCTGGACTTGTATCTAGCTCAATCCAGCACTTCACAACATATTTTAAAACAAAATATTAGTCTCCTAAAAAGGAGGAGGTTAGAAAACCCAAATAAAAGTCAGTTACTTGTATGTGCATGCTAAATGAAGATGCTATTAGAAAATAGAAAACAAAGAAAATGATGACAAAAGATAACAAATATATTTTATTAATCTGACTACACAATAATATAGATTAGATAGCCTCTATAAATAGAGGACTTCTAGCTACAAACGAAGAGTCTAGAGCATACATGTGGATGGTGTAATGTGACAAAACTAATACTTAACTTAACAACCTTGCCGTGTGTTTGAAGACATATTCAATCATGCACACACATGGTGGAGTTAACTACAGTTTTAGTTGCAATAGGAGAACGATGTGGATTTGGTCTATTCTAATGATTTTGTCTATTCCAACACCCTTCCTTAATTTCTAACACTAAAGACTCTTTATGTGGAAGAAATTAGGATAAGAAATTCAAATAGAATAGGTTCTAGCATTGAGCCTAGTTAGGTACCTATTCTACAACATAAAAAATTTGGTTCTTCTTCTCATTATCAATTTGTTTCTTGTGTGATTATGATATGGGTTTTTAAGCGGTTGATCCATAACCATTTGGGATTTGCCCCAACTAATGCAATTGATTTTCCTTTTGGATTTCTCACCCAAACAAGTGGTTTTGGTTTACCAAAAACCTTTCAAAAAACTTTTAGGTTTTGCACCCAAACAAGTGGTTTTAGCTTACACAAACTCTTCAAAAAATGATTTAGGGTCTTTCACCCAAACAAGTGGTTTTAGCTTACCACAAACTCTTCAAAAATTGCTTTAGGATCTTTCATCCAAACAAGTGGGTTTTTTTTATCAAACTGTTCTTCACCTAAAAAAGTGGTTTTGGTTTACCACAAACCATTCAATAGTTTTTCCTAAACAAGTGGTTTTGGATTACCACAAACCCTTCAAACTTCACAAAAATATTGTTCCAATAATGGGAAATCTAGCTCTAAAATTTTCTAACACACAATAATATTGAGTCCATATGAAAAATAATCCATCTACCGAGTCACATGGGTACCCAACCACTATTCTTGCTAGTTCTCTAGGAATATTTTTTAGATATATGGTTCATCAATATGTCAAACCGAAAGGAAATAAAAAACTTTCAAGGTGTTAGGCACAACCGATAATGCACCCTTTACTACAACCATCACTAATTTGATCTACATGACTTTGAGCTTATTCTTTGGAACTAAAGATATCATCCCATCAGCAATCCAAACTTTGTGCACTAAGCACACATGATTTATTTATAAACCAAACTAAGCCTATATAAAGGAATAGAGTCAAAGTCTGATGATTATCTCCTCACTATCTTATTAATGCCCATTTCTCGTAGCCTATATCCCTTCTGCAAGACATACTTGTGTAGACAATACAAAAACAAAAAAGAATGTACAACCAATAGTTTTCATGAATGAAAATATTATTCAAACTAGCTTCTCTGGATAACACATCATTGATCGACTTATCTTATTGTAGAGCTGCTCAATACACTAATACAATTAAGTTGTTAACACACCCCATCTCATTCAAATACTTGAATCAACAAACCAGGCTGATTATCAGAGTATGTAGAGAACACATGCTCATTCTTGGTGGGGATAGTTGTATTTGAAAGAATTAAACTAGTCATAACACCTCCCGTTGTTTGCAACATAATGAAAATTGCTCTTATCCATCTTGGCATCCTTCAAACACTTCTCAATAGACTTCATGCATTTTTTTTGAAGAGATCTATATTGAGCTTCTCAAATCTAGCCCATTGCTCACTGCCCAAGGATCAAATTTTCTCTGATACCATATTAGAAAATAGAAAACAAAGAAAAAGGTGATAGAGGATAAAAAATGTATTTTATTAATCTGATTGCACAATAATATAGATTAGATAGCCTCTATAAGTAGAGGACTTCCAGCTACAAACAAAGAGTCTAGAATGTACATGTGGATGGTGTAATGTGACAACATTAACACTTAACAACCTTGCCATGTGTTTGAACACATATTCAATCATGCACACATATTGATGGGGACCCAACCCAAGAACAAAATGGAAACAATAGAAAAGGGGAAATTATATTAACTGAGAAAATAAGCTATTACAAACATTACAGAGAAAATAAACTTCAAAGCATGCCCTAAGGGCTTACAATAGCATAAATCTGGAGATAATTTCTCCTTTTAGTACCTCCTCTCAAACTCCACTCCGAACTGCCTTTTACAATGCCAGAAATCTCCTTAAATAGACCCTGGAGGGTTAAGGACTAGGAATACATTCTAGAAAGTGCTAGTAGGCATCCACCGACCAAATAGAAGGTTCCAGAAGCTGCGTTAGAAGTCGGTGCAAATCTAGAAGAATCTAGAAATGGTAACCGAACTTCTGGGAGGCATAGCTTTTGAACCGTAGCACCGATTGACGAACCGTTTACATTTTCGGAAAGCTCTCGAAGCGCTCTATAGCCCTATAGACAGCTTTGCTTGTCCGCCAATTTTTTGGCCCTTTTTGAGGTCATTTAATGCCCTTAACCTAACTTTGAAGCATTCTTAGGAGGTCTCCAAAACTTGAAAAACTGCAATAACTTTCAAACCATGGGGCCTTTTGACCTGATTCTTTTTTTGGAATGCTCTAAATCACAATTACATTCATCTGATCAATTCACACCTTCTAGGTCACCAAAATGATAGTAAAATTGCATGCTCCTATTTTTTCGAGATTTTCTAGCACACTGATAGTTGAACTGTGAGAGTTGGAACCTTTATTTGACCCAAATGGGTGTCCAAAAATGAAAACACATAAAATAGAAATTGAGTCTAAGTACATTTTTTTTTTGGTGACACAAGATTGCCCTTATACCTTTAGATGCTCCTGCATCAGACACCTAGGGTAGATTGAAAAGTGACCCTGTCACTTCATGAATGGTAGAGGAAATCCCAAATGGGAAACCTTAGCTATTGAAATCCAAGTTGAGTCCTCGATCAGTCGTCCTTTCCATTTGACCAAATACTCTTCATACTGCCTATTTTTGGTACTTCTACCCACACGATGATCTAGAATGTCTTCTATCTCCTCCTTCTTAGAAGAAGGAATTGGACATGGCTCTAACACGAGCTCCTCATCTGCACCATCATCATGATACTCTGTTAAATCTACAATGTTGAAAATGGGGGAAGTCTGAATACCATCTAGCAGCTCCACCTCATATGCATTTCCTGAGTCATGTTTCTTCAAAATTTTGTAGGGGCCAAATTTCTTCATCTTCAGCTTGTTGTAAGTACCGGCTGGAAATCTTTCTTTTTGTAAGTGCACCATGACTAGATCCCCTACTTGGAATTCCTTATGTCTTCTCCTTTGATCAGCCCTAGCTTTATACTCTTGATTCATCTTGGTAATGTGTGCCTGAACCTCCTCATGTAGATGCTTAATATGTTCAGCAAATTCCTCAGCTTCAGCACTTGTCCTCTCCCCTTGTTCTATCTTCCTCAATTCTGGTGCAGTCCTTGGGCTATTCCCATATACATGGCTCTAACACGAGCTCCTCATCTGCACCATCATCATGATACTCTGTTAAATCTACAATGTTGAAAATGGGGGAAATTTGAATACCATCTAGCAGCTCCACCTCATATGCATTTCCTGAGTCATGTTTCTTCAAAATTTTGCAGGGGCCAAATTTCTTCATCTTCAACTTGTTGTAAGTACCGGCTAGAAATCTTTCTTTTCGTAAGTGCACCATGACTAGATCCCCTACTTGGAATTCCTTATGTCTTCTCCTTTGATCATCCCTAGCTTTATACTCTTGATTCATCTTGGTAATGTGTGCCTGAACCTCCTCATGTAGATGCTTAATATGTTCAGCAAATTCCTTAGCTTCAGCACTTGTCCTCTCCCGTTTTTCTATCTTCCTCAATTCTGGTGCAGTCCTTGGGCTATTCCCATATACAATTTGGAATGGTGATTTTCCAGTACTCCTATTTATAGAGTTATTGTAAGCAAACTCTACTTGTGGTAGAATCAAATTCCATTCCTTGGGCTTATCCCCAACTAAACATCTCAGCAAATTTCCCAGACTTCTGTTTACCACTTCTGTTTGGCCGTCAATTTGTGGGTGATGCATGGAACTAAATTTCAAGTCTGTTCTCAACTTTTTCCACAATTTCCTCTAGAAATACCCCACAAATTTAGTATCTCTATCAGAAACTATACTCCTTGAAAGACCATGTAGTCTTACCACCTCTTTGAAAAACAAGTCTGCAATATGGACAACATCATGAGTTTTGTGGCATGGTATGAAATGTACCATTTTGGAGAACCTATCAACCACCACAAATACTGAGTCATTACCCCTTTGTGTCCTCGACAATCCAAGAACAAAATCCATACTTATGTCCTCCCATGGCCTTGATGTAACAGGCAATGGCTGATATTGGCCAGTATTGTGACTAAACCCCTTGGCAACTTGACAAACCTGGCAACTTTGTACAAACTTCTTCACATCCTGTGAAATTTGAGGCCAAAAATAATGTTCTCTAAGAATGGCAATGGTCTTATCTCTACCAAAATGTCCTACCATCCCTCCACTATGTTTCTCCTTAATCAGATTTTCCCTCATGGAACTTCTTGGAATGCACAATTGACTACCCTTGAACAACATGCCATCCTGAATCAAATAGTCTAACCACTTGGTTCTATCTACAGCAACAGGTTCTTTACAAGCTTTCCATGCTTCACCAAAATCAAGATCCTCAAGGTACAAATTCTTGAGTTCAGCAAACCCAACTACTTCAACTTGCATTACTGTAAGCAACAACTGTCTCCTACTTAGTGCATCTGCAACCCTGTTAGATTTTCCACTTCTATGCTTCAATACAAATGTATAACTCTACAAGAACTCTACCCACTTAGTATGCCTCTGATTCAATTTACCTTGGCTATTTAGGTACTGTAATGCCTAATGATCAGTATACAAAACAAATTCCTTTGGCAATAAATAATGCCTCCATTTCTTTAAGGCCTGAACTATTGCATAGAACTCTTGATCATAAACAGAATACTTCTTCTTTGCATCATTCAATTTTTCACTAAAATATGCAATAGGTTTACCTTCTTGGCTTAATACAGCCCCAATAGCATTGCCACTGGCATCACAATCCACCTAGAAAATATTTCTAAAATCTGGAAGTGCCAATATAGGTTGTTCTGTCACCTTCTTCTTCGGCAATTCAAAACTTCTCGCAGTTGCTGTAGTCTATTTGAACTCTTTTCTATCCCCTCTTATTGTATCAGTTAGGGGTGCACATATGCCATTGAAATTCTTAATAAACTTCCTGTAAAAACTAACCAGACCATGAAATGATCTTACCTCAATAGCAGACCTTGGAGTAGGCCATTCCAAGATGGCTTTTACCTTCTCTGGATCCATTTTGAGACGTTCAGGTGATATAACAAACCCCAAATAGACTAACTCCCTTTTTGCAAAGATACATTTCTTTAGATTAATTAATAGTTTCTCTTCCCTTAGCCTTTCAAGGACACTATGAATATGCAGTAAATGTTCTTCCAAAGTCTTGCTGAAAATTAAAATATCATCCAAATAGACAATAACAAATCTTCCCAAGAACTTCTTAAGTACCTCATTCATGAGCCACATGAAGGTGCTTGGGGCATTCCTCAATCCAAAGGGCATGACTAACCACTCATAAAGACCCTCCTTGGTCTTGAAGGCTATTTCCCACTCATCTCCTTCTCGAATCTATATATGATGATAGCCACTCTTGAGATCTATCTTTGTGAAGTACTGAGCTCCACTCAAGCAGTCCATAAGATCATCCATCCTTGGCAAAGGAAACCGATACTTGATGGTTATTCTATTTATAGATCAAGAATCTGTACACATCGTCAACTCTCCATCCTTCTTTGGTGTGAGTACTGCAGGTATTGCACATGGACTCAAGCTCTCTTGAATCAAGCCCTTCCTCAACAGCTTCTGAACCTGTCTGTTTAGCTCCTATGTTTCAGTAGGAGTCATCCTGTGAGTAGCCTTGTTAGGAAAACTAGCTCCTGGAATCAGATCTATCTTATGACTGATTTGCCTTACTGGTGGCAATCCATCTGGAACATTATCAAAGATAATATCTCCAAACTCCCCTAGTAAATTTGAAACTTCAAGTGGCATTTCACTACTACTTTCTTTATCTTTCCTAGGAATCAAAGCATAGCACATATGCTGATGTTTCATGCCATCTAAAAACTTCCTTCCATCAACAAGACAAATCCTAGCACTGCTACATACCTTTTCACCTTCCTTTTTCATGGGCTTCAATTTATGGTGAAATCCATCCTTTTTCAGAGAGTATGTGTTTGCATGTCCATCATGTATTACATGTCTATCAAACTGCCATGGTCTACCCAACAATACATGGAAAACATCCATCGAAATAACATCACAAAGAACTTCATCATGGTAACTCCCAATTTTGAATTTTACTAAACATTGTTCACTTACCAGGACCTTATGATCATCTTTTACCCAAGCAATCCGATAGGGCTGGGGATGTTTCTCCCTCTTGAGCTTCAACTTAGAGACCATCTCTTCTGATACCAATTTATCAGTACTACCACCATCAATGATCACGTCATAACATTTATCCTCACACTTGCATCTGGTATAGAACAAACTCCTCCGTTGTCCTAGTTCAATCTCACCACTTAGTAGGACTCTTTCATTTACCAAGGTCTCTCCTCTTTCTGCATCCTCTGAATGTGATGATTGTGCATCCTCATCCACATGAGCAACCCTAGCTTGGCCCTCAGCTCTCCTATCTATCCTTCCTTGTCGTTGAGGGAATTCAAAGGCATGATGACTTCTTCATTGCAATGGAAATAGGTACCACGAAAGTCTCCTCTTCCTTGTCCATGTCCTCTACCTCTTCCTCTCTGATTTCCAAAGTCTTGATCATGGGAGTGGTTGAAACCCTCATTCCTCTGGTTCCTGCTCGTACCCACATCTTCATTTTTCTTTTGGGTTTCATTGCGGCCTCTAGATGATCTACCACTTCCCCTTCCTCCTTGACCACGCCCTCTTTTTCTTCCTTCAAACCTTTTATTCAGCTTCTCTTCAACTCATAGGGCAAACTGGTATGCCTCTTCAATTTTGGTCATTCTTACAAGACTTAATTCCTCCTGGATGCTAGGTCGCAACCCACTGATATAACGAGCAACCTTCTCCTTATTTTCTTCTACATGCCCCACTCTAATCAAGAGTTAGTAAAATTCCTCTGTATATTCTTGGACTGATCTTCCTGCTTTCTTTAACCCATGCATCTTCTGAAACAAATCAAGCTCGTAGTCCACAAGAATGAACTGCTTCTTCAATTTGTCCACCATGCGATCCCACCTTGTGATCTTCTCCTTTCCTCTTCTATTTCTTTCCGATTGCATCTCTTGCCACCAAATTTTGGCATGGCCTTTCAGTTTGGCCTTTGCAAACTTAACCCTATCTGGGTCCTTGATATCCTCATACTCAAAGTATTTTTCCTGTTCATTGATCTAATCGATCAACTCATCTAGTTTCAGATTTCCTGAAAATACACCCACTTGAATTGTGGCTATTTTCCCAAACTTAGTAATGGCCCTAAAAAGCCTTTCCTCTGCACAATTAAAAACTTCCCCGTCAAATTCCCCTTCTGGTCCCATAACTTCTTCTTCATTGTCATCCTCACTGTCGTCACCAGCAGCAACATTTGCTCCTCTACGGAGCTCCTCTTGCAATGCTTGTACCTACCTTTGGAGGGCTCTAACCTCCTCAGGATTAATAGCTCTGGCCCTTCCACCACACTCTCTTCATGGAGGCATCTTCTAACTCGAACCCACAACCACACAGTCCTAGTGCAAACTACCTCACAGTCGGCGCTATGTCTACACACTCAGGAAAACCAGCTCTAATACCACTTGATGGGGACACAACCCAAGAACAGAATGGAAACAACAGAAAAGGGGAAATTATATTAACTAAGAAAATAAGCTAGTACAAATAGTACAGAGAAAATAAACTTCAAAGCATGCCCTAAGGGCTTACAATAGCATAAATCTGGAGATAATTTCTCCTTTTAGTGCCTCCTCTCAAACTCCACTCAGAACTGCCTTTTACAATGCCAAAAATCTCCTTAAATAGACCCCAGAGGGTTAAGGACTAGGAGTACATTCTATAAAGTGCTAGTAGGCATCCACTAACCAAATAGAAGGTTCCAAAAGCTACGTTAGAAGTCGGTGCAAATCTAGAAGAATCCAGAAATGGTAAGTGAACTTCTGAGAGGCATAACTTTTGAACCATAGCTCTGATTGACGAACTGTTTGGATTTATGGAAACCTCTCGAAGCACTCTATAGCCCTATGGACTAGCTTCACTTGTCCCCCATTTTTTGGCCCTTTTTGAGGTCATTTAATGCCCTTAATTTGACTTTGAAGCATTCTTAGGAGGTCTCCAAAACTTGAAAAATTGCAATAACTTTCAAACTGTGGGGCCTTTTGACCTGATTCTTTTTCTGGAATGCTCTAAATCACAATTACATTCATCTGGCCAATTCACACCTTCTAGGTCACCAAAATGATGGTCAAATTGCATGCTCCTATTTTTTCAAGATTTTCTAGCACATTGATAGTTGAACTGTGAGAGTTGGAACCTTTATTTGACCCAAATGTGTGTCCAAAAATGAAAACACATGAAATAAAAACTAAGTCTAAGTACTTTTTTTTTTTTTGGTGACACAAGATTGCCCTTATACCTCTGGATGCTCCTGCATCACATATGGTGGAGTTAACTGCAATTTTAGTTGCAATAGGAGAATGATGTGGACTTGGTCTATTCCAACACATTCAAGGTTGAGAAGAAAAGACACTTTTAGAAATGGTAACCCTTAGTCACAATTGGAATATCGATATTATCTAAAGTGATATCAATATAACATACAAACTAAGTTGAAAGTGGGTGCCAAAATATGGTTGTGCACAAGTCTTCGTCAAAGGTGGTCCCTCGAGTAGAGCATAACAACTATCAGACATAATTCACCAAAGAAAGAACAATAATCGGTATGCAAAATGGAGTATCATAGATAGATAGAAGGTCTGATCAAGTAATAAGTTCCAAGAGTTTTTGCATTGGGTGTCGATCGCCTACAAGGAAATTATTTAAACAATTGCCAATAGCATGCATAAATTTTTTATCATGAAGGAGATAACTACTTGTTTGATGGAATGTCACTACTTATTTTTACTGATACTTATTGCTAGATGATAGTAACACACATTAAACTATTTGATAAAATGACCACTATGGGAGCCAAGATGATGCACATGAACTACTTGACAAAATTCATGATTAAGACACTAGGTGCTTGTGGATCAAGAGAATGTAATTGGTAGGGTTGAGTGCAAATATGAAGTCCACATAGACAATGTGAATCACTAGATATATGCCTAGGCGATGCAACATCTTATGGAACACATCATTGTAGAAGGGCCCACAGCTTATTCCTCAAAGTGCATCAAAGATATTTCCTAACAGAATGAGTTTAATAGTGAGACGTAATCGGGTGAATTCACCATTCAATCAAATATGGAAAAGGCATCTTGTTGTACATGTTCGGCTACTCTTAAACATTATACACTAGGGAGAAAATTAAGTTTAGAAAAACTAAGTCAACATTGACTATTTAGCACTTTTAGTGTTGGAATGAAGCTTAGTGTGTGATGTTTAAGCTATCTATGTTCTATGTGCATACAAAATTGATATGTTGAAAATTTAGTAAAGTTCTCTACAAACTACAATTCACAAGACATAAGCTCAATGAATTAAGCGAGAGAAGTTCTCAAAAACCAATGTGAATACTATTGGTTAGTGTTGAAATAGATACTCATCACCTTGGTTTTTTTCCCCACATGTGGATTTCCTATTTGCATGAACATAGAGAATAGAAATGTAGATCATAACATTCCAACTATTCCAAAATGGTTCCATTAATGCCCATTTAGGATTTTGGTGAAAGATTTGAAGGTGGTCAGTAATTTATAGGTCTCATCTACAACTATGGGGCTACTGAGAAATGTGTTACCTTAGACCAATCCTTCTAATTATCAACCATTACTATAAAGTGATATTGGAATCGCTTGAAGGAGCTTCTCAAAGGTTAAAGAACAAAAGTTAGACCATGATGCAATTTTATAGTATGAATCAATCCTATTACCGGATGCATCATGTTTAGAAAATGAATTCTTTCCATGGTATCTTGTTATGAATATGTCGAAATAGCACATCTTTTTGTATGCCAAGGTTTGTTATTCATGTTTGGTCACCATTATATTTGTCTTTTTGAATTTTTTTGTAATTAGTTATCCATTGTGGAGTATCATTTGATATGTAATTGTCTATCAATGGAATTTATGCTATTCACTTCATTTATTTTTATGCTTTCTATCCTTTCATGCTTTCAAGTGAAAGTACACAAAAATCACAAATAGAACCATCTTATGAGGGAGTTTAAGAGATAAATTTGTAATAACAAATTTTTTAAACAACGAGGACCAATCTACTTATCACATTTTTGTTTTTATATTTAATTAGTGGTTCAAACCATTTCGAATAATTTTTCTTGTACCATTGCAACATTTTTTCTTTGTTCTAGATAACTCTTTAGATTTTGTTGTCTAAGTGATTTTGGCTAACCCTTAGTGGAAGTCTATTGAGAAAAGGGGTGGTGGGGGGGGCTGAATCGGGATCTATAAAACTTTGGTTCTTTGATACAATTGTCAAACTATTATCTTTCACCACTACCCTTATCTTAACAATATCAAAAATCACATAAACACATATTACAATGATGTATTGAAGATTTGATCTACTAATCACAACCACAAACATGAAAGTAAATGATCAACACATAACACTCAAATTTGGTAACCTATAAACCCTTCAAGGTGAAGGTAAAATTGGGGTGGGGATAAATTCCACAAATCTTCTTTACTACAATAATAAGGTTCATCTTTCAGGGTTACAAGTTTCATCACTTATGATGATATATCCTATTAGGGGTCTGTCCTATTAAGAGCTAAAAGACTTATTTAGTCTACCTTAATTAAAGGATTTGAAACTTATAAAAAAGTAAGCACTCTATTAAGAGATTTACCCTAAATCACTTTGCTAGAATGTTTCAGTATCTAACCCTTCAGTTAGCACTCTAATGCTTGATAATGGATCTCCTCTTTCCAACATTTGATCATCTCTCTAAGTTTACAAAACTTTGTTCTACACTTCAATGCTCTACTAGTCATTATGACTGATTCTCTTTTAGAACTTCGCTTCAAGCATCCAAAATTTTCTTCTTGTGCATAGACATTGACCATAAAAAAATAGGATTTGGATTCTTCTTTTGTAACCAACTAGATAAGGTTCTAGATCAAGATCAATGATCTAGATTTATCCTCATTTTTTCTTAAATGTTCCAGTTTTTTGACAGGTTAAACATCTTAGATAGGGATTAATGATCCATGCCAAAAAATTTTAATCATGTCCTTAAATTACTCCTTGAACATTAAAAAATGCATTAAGTTAGCTAAAAATAGTTTAACTCGGTGTTTGTACAATTCCAAACAAATATGTCAACACTGGCTTGCTTGACACATGAACACTATGATGTTTTGTCATGAGTAACCTTCATGCTATCCCATGACTTTTGAATTATTGACACTCATTGTATAACTCGATATGAACTAACTCTATATAGCTTGATGTAAACTTCTTTCTATCTCACTCGACATCCATAGGCTTATGTCACACTTGACATATATAGGAGTACTTGGCAATTATGGACTTTCTCAACAATAACAATTGATTGACTCAAACTAGAATATGAACATGTCAAAATATTTTACGGGACCTCCATTGGATGAATCAGTTGTTGTGATGACCTTAAAGGCCCAAATTTTCACTAAAGCCTAAAATTTTGATCTCTTGTGAAAATTAGGAAGAATTATGTTTTCATTATTAGGGTTTCTTAAGGTGTCAATATTTTCCAAAAAAAGGCCCTGTTTATTTTTCTCACACCTATGGTTTCTTTCAAAGTCATTAGGTTTTGGTTTGAACTTAATAGCGGGATATGATAAAACTTTGATAATGCATATAAATTTTTTGTTCATAAGTTAAGTTTTGAATTCATGTGGTATAGGGTTATAACCCCAAGTGTTTTAAGGCACAAAATTCTTTTAATCATTGAATCTCTAGTTTTTGTTTTCTATATATTTTGAGGGTAGCAATTTTGTGAAGGTCTCATTCATGAGGTTCATGCTACGTCTCAGACAACAAGACTAAAAGTTAAGTTAAAGTTGTGAAGAGTAGAAGAGATTCAAATCATGAGGTCTTGACTTATGTTTTCAAGGTTATTTTTAAGTTGTGAAGCCATGAAGTATAACCATGGTGATCAAAAGCCATTTTATCACTAAATCTCCTATAGTAAAAGGTGAAATAAGTTGAGAGTAGAGAAGTAGAGATGACTAGTGGTCATAGCATCACAAGGTTAAGTGTTGAGTTAAAAGCTTATGGATGTGAAGTCATGAAGAAAGTAATGGTTAGCTCCTACATAGTGTTCATGTCATCATCTAGGTTAAGGATTATAGGTTGTTGATTGTTGCGAAGTGGCTAAGATAAAGGTTTTGAGATGTCACTAGTGTGAAATATGTTAAACTCTAAACTATGGAGACCCATAGATATGTGTAAAAGGGTATTTTTCTACTTTGCAAGGATAAAAGGTCAACAAAGATAATAAGTTGTGATGAAGAGATAAATGGTCTTTGCAACTTCATAACTTTCAAGCTATAGTAAGGTTTTAAAGGTGAGATGTGGAGATGAAGGCTAGGTAGTCATACAAAATTCCAAATTGTTGGGTTCCTGCAACTAGTGAGATGGTCATCTGAGTGTTTACAAATTTGCAAAATTTTTAGGACAACCAAATTCGATACTTTGTGGGTAGTTTGTAAACAACATAGGTTTAAGTTGTGATGGATCAATAAAATATGATTTAAGTTTTAACACCACATCTCCATGATGGTAAATGATAAACTCTTAACTAGTGTGACATTGCATAGAAGGCTATGAAGTATGTTTTTCTACATCACAGGTCTCCATTGTAAACTAAGTTATATGGTGGTGAAGTAGAGATAAATGAATAACACACCATCTAGGTGTGAGGTTGGTGGTTTAATAGAAAAGTGGTGAAGTGGTGCGAAGGTTATGGTAACTGTGTTTGCATTGTCACATCCAAGATTAATGAAGATCACAGAACTACTGAGAAATGGAGAATAAGGTCAATCACCACATCACTACCTTAAAATTTGAAGGAAAAAAATAGAGGACAAAATGCATTTCCAAGTTGGCACTGAATGATGAGTTGGAAGTACAAGTGACATAATATTTGAATGCAAAGAAACTTCTAAAGTACTAAAAGAATTTCATGCATGCTATTTTAATGCCATTAATTCCACACTCCAATTTGAATAGGAGAAATAAAAATTAAAACAAACTATAATTTTTTCATGACTTCCAAAGTATTTAAAATTTTAGAGAAGAATTGAGTTGCAGAGAAAATATTTGTGAGTAAAGTTTGGTAATATTACAGTATATTTAACCAATGACACAAAAGTAGGGAGAATTGATTGCACAAGTTCAAATTAATGGAGCTCTGTCAAGTTCTTGAAAGGCCAAAAGTCCTAGACCTTTTTCTAATGATTGGTTACACTTTTTTCTAGGTTTATCAAATCTTCAATTTGCAAATGGTCATGCTTTCAAAGATCCATATAGTTTCTATAGAGATGTAGAAGTGCTAGACATAAATGTAAATGAATTGTTTTTCTCTATTATAACAAAATATTAAGTAAGGTCCCCATATTGAACCCTTGAAATATAAACTTGGGTAATTCATTATGCCTAAGGTCTTTTTTTATGTTGATTTGTTGAAGGCACTGATCGAAGCATACAATCTTGTCAGTCGTGCATTCCACAAAAGGAATAGAAATATACTCTACACAATGGATAAGGAGACTTTTATTGAGGCTTTCGACTTAGGGATACCTATGTCATTCCCTATTGACTTAGAAAAGTTTGATGGTGATTTCTAGAAGCACAATAATCTCTACACTAAGAAGGCCATGTTGAGGCATATTCAAAAATTGAAGAAGGAACAAGGAGACAAACCAAAAATAGTGGGAGATTACATGCCTGTAAGGTATTTTTAGAGATATTTGTAGAATACAATCATTGGATTAAACAATTTCTTAGGCTTAGATGAGACTATGGATGCTTCTTATGGATTATACATCATGGTATTGAATATTCAAGACCCACACATCAACATTGTATATGACTTTGTCCCCTACATAGCCAGTCTCCTTCATGATGAGATTGTTTGTGCTTAATAAGGACAATTGGGAAATTTTAGTTTTCATCATTATTCTCTACTGATGCATTTGATTCTATACAAGAACATGAGATAGATTGACCCAAGTTTCATTGAGAGAAAAAAATAATTTGGAGTGAATCTGCCTATACAACGATGAACTAGGGTATGGAAAATATTCTACCCTTACTAAAATTCTATTTCCTATTACAATGATTTTGTTTACCTAGTTTTAGATATGTTGGGTGCTATGGTAGAAAGGATTGTTATAAATATTAGGAAATTTTTTTAAACCTCTAAGTCCTTTGATGAAGGAAAACAATTGGGGCATGATTGGGGAAGTGTTTTTCTGTTAGAAAATTACACAATCATTAGGGTTTTTGGTTGCCCTTAGCCACCATGTGTCCTCCATAGATTTGTTCTAGAAAGGTTAGGAATTTTTGAATTCTTCTAGCAACTCATATCCACAAAGAGGGAGTATTTGGGCCCTAATGTTAGGAAGGGAACTTTTTTGTGTAGATGTTCCAAGTGTGGGGATTTTGAAATTGGCATAATGCAATTAAAGAGACTGATGTATTCCTTAGGAATTATAAATTTCCAACTACTCCTACAAGAACATACAATCCTTTTGATTTTGTTAGGGATTCTCGTAGTCAAATGAGGGGATATAACCTATCATTGAGCATAAAATAATGGGAAGAGGATGTCATTGCAAAATTTCTAGATGAAGAAACATGCAAAGATAGGACAATAAAATGGATAGATAATGGGATTTGACGAAGAAATGAAGAGAATTGACCTATCTTTTAAGGGATTCTATCATGGAGAAAGATACTAGCCTAGATTTGGTAAATGTATTGAAAATTTTTATGAAATTATAGCCCAAGTCCATGAGGAAATAAAGAATAGATTGTATCTTGAATCTCCTAAGCTTGATATTATATTAGAATATAAATGATGATGATAAGGAGCCTAAAAGCTCAACATGGGCTCAGGAAGGAAGGAAGGAACATAAAATGATTGAAATTCCTCAAAAAGTGAGGGAGAAATCCATACATGTTATGTCAAGGGGATAGTTAATATTTCAATGATACCAAGCAAAGATTTTTGATGGCACATGGAAACAAGGATGAACAGAAGGAATAGAAATTAGAGTTGGAGGCTAAGATGATAGATGATAGGATCATAGAAGCTAGAGAATTTATGAAAGATGATAATTTCATAAAATAGAAGAGTTTAAAAGATTCCTTTTGAAATAAAACAAAATAAATTGTCATTTCAATTAAAGGCAGGTGACCCCAAGGAAAAGGTACCAGAGATGGTGAAACCTTAACTATAGAGGAAGCAAGAGTGTTGATAAAGAGAAGTGGCATGATGATATTTCCAAGATGGGAAATTAGTTCTCCTTTCTTGCTTGACCAATGAGAAGACATGAGAATACAATTTATTTTTAGGATGTGAATCAACATGCAGAACTACGAGGGACTAGTTACAATATTAATACACAGACCATGGCAATATGGAGCTTAGTTCTAGAAAATGAAAAACCAACCCTTGTAGAAGTTAGAGATTCCCCTAGTGGGAATGTAATTTTCTAGAATTTTCTCTCTACATCTGGTGTTGAGATTTATGGATTGATGACTTTAGTATCATTGTTGGGAAAGAATAAAATTGATCTATTACAAGAGCAATTGTATACAACTTTTGAGAGATACATGGATACAAGGAAGTAGTATGAGGAGGAGATGAAAATGACATATGTTTTAGAGAAAAGAAATATCTAGTTGGAGGATGAAGTGAAAACATGGAAAAATAATCCTAGGCTTGTT
This sequence comes from Cupressus sempervirens, assembly GCA_028749045.1. Classification (NCBI taxonomy): domain Eukaryota; kingdom Viridiplantae; phylum Streptophyta; class Pinopsida; order Cupressales; family Cupressaceae; genus Cupressus; species Cupressus sempervirens. The sequence goes on from CM053792.1 coordinate 200,701,725, forward strand.
GTTGAGGTTGAAGAAAAAGGTGGGTATGTGCAGGATCATGGTGTGCCAAAAAGTGGTGATTCTTAGGATTACCCTCATATAGAAATAATAGTTACATGCAAATATAAACAATATTAGAAAATAAAAAATTGCACAAAAGAGAATGCAAGACAACAATATTTAACATGGTTCACCAAAACCCTAGGCTACGTCCACCAACAGTAAGTCCAATATTAATATTATCCAATGATTATAATCCACAAGCTCTTACAACTCAATACCACTGCAAGAAGCTACAATATCACCATTACATTATGAAATCCCTAGCCCTAAGCCTTTTTATAAAAGCTTTTTCCACTTACAAAATTAGGGCTAGAGTAAGTCATCCAATGGGAAAAATAGCAGCTGACACCTTTTACAATATAAGGTCATTTTTGACTTCGGGGCACTGACCCTAGAAACCCCCACTGGGGCATTTCCCCTCAGCCCCACCCTATACTATGACAGGGAGCACACTTAAGGTGCTGCCCTAGGACCTCATAGGGGCCCTACCCCTTGACCTTGTCTTGGGTGTGCTACCTCTAAACCCCCATAGAAATAGTATAGGGGGAGAACCATACCAAATAAACCTCTGAGTTTGATTAGGCTCCACATCACAAAAATCTCTCACTTGGAGACTGATCATAGCACTACTAGACTTGTAGCTTCCACTGGAATATCAAACCACCTTGGACTATGTTGTTCTTTTATTCTATTTAGTCTAAAAGACCAATTGAATCTAAAGATGAATTCGGCTTCTCTCATGTCACTACCTTGGTAAACATACCTGTTGAATTATCACATGTATGTATCTTATCTAGCTTTAATTATCCATCATCCAAAACTAATTGAATGAAATGTACCATGACTTCATGTGTTCTATTTTTGAATGTAGGGTTGAATTCTTTGTAAGATGAATGACACTCTAACTATCTATAAACAAATAATTATCATTTTGAGGGTGTCCCAGCTATTCCATGAAGAATTGAAGCCATATCATCTCCTTGGTTTCCTTTGCAACAACAACATACTCTACCTCTACAATGGATAAAGTATTAGGGTAAAAGCATAAATCCATCTCATCCTTTTGTAAAGGAAAAGGCTAAAAAAAGTATAATTGTTCACCTTCAATGACATAAAATTGGTATTATTATTTTGAATTTGAAAATGAAGTAAACTAATGAAATGTGTAGAAATCTATGAAGCTTGGGATTATATTTTTTTAATAATTATTTATAATAAGAATTGATATATTTTCTTAATTTTTATAGGTAATTTTTTAGGTGTTGAAAAATGCTAAAAATTAGGATCTAGTTCCCACCACAAAAATATATGCAAATAAACTTATTTCCCTTTGACCTTAGATTATGTTATATTAACATATATATCTACAACAATCAAAAATAAAAATTGGCTTTGGACCTATATTTTCTCTTTTATAAGGATTGAAATATGAACTGACCTAAAATTGATAGTTTTCATCTCCCACCACATTTTTACAAACAAATCTATTCTAAGCAGGAGAAAAAATATAAATTCTAGAAGAGGACTCTCTCCTCTAGAATGTCATATAATTTTTAAGTTTTTTTTTATATGATTTAATATTTTTTTCTTTCTCAAAACTGACATTTTTTTGAATGTTAAAATACATGGTTTTATAATTATTTAATTACAATATGCCATATCTAATTAAAACACTATAAACCCTATATGAGAATATTCTCGACTCCAAGCTCTATAAAATGGTGTTTACATATTATTTTAAAAATATCATAAAATATAGTAATAGTTATTGAAACACCACTTTTCTAAACTAATTTTATTTATTTAGTTATTGGATACAAACTAGTATAAAACATGCATTTAATAGACATTTCCAATTGGAAAAGTGTGAGACCATATATAACTTAGCTAGAATGAATTTATCTAGATCATGTGTCTAAAAAAAATTGTTCTTTAGATAGAGATACTCAAATTCAATTCTTCTGATAAGTTAGCTTGAAAGGTGACACAACTTTGTACTTTTACCCATTAAGCCTCTATAACCTAAAAACCCATATCACTACTACCACACCAATAGTAAACATATAACCTATAGCACTCCACTTAATATCAATATCCCCTACCAAATTTGAGTCAACGTAGCCCTATAAGTTAGTAGTAGAGCCCACAAAGTGTAAACACTTACTATATGTTCCTCTCAAATATTTGAGAATCCATTTCACTGCATTCCAATGCTCAATTAGTGGATGACTCATATACCTGCTCATGACTCCCACTGCATGTGCAATACATCAAGCTTCCTACAACTAAAGCATAGGATACCATGGACATTTAATCCTCCTCTTCTTGTGTCTTTGGGTACATCTCCTTACTCAACTTCAAATTACTAGGTAAAGGTGTGCTGACAGCTTTAGTATTCTCCATGGAGAAACATTGTAACACCTTCTCAATATAATCAACCTGAGATAAAGTCATTTTCTTATTCTTCAGGTATCTCTACAAATATTCATACCAAGGATTTTTTTTGCTACCCCCAAATCCTTCATAGAAAACACATGTGCTAACTAGCATTTTAGCCCCTTACTACGATCCCTATTAGACCCAACTACAAGCATATCATCAACATATAAATATAAAATAATGTAGTTATCATCATCCAACCTCTTAAAGTAAACACAATGATCTGATTAACACCTACTATATCCATGATCATGCATTTAAACCTATCAAATTTTAGATACCATTTCTGAGGTGCTTGCTTTAAGCTGTATAAACTTTTCTTCATTCTACACACTAAGTTCTCCTTACCTTTGACCTCAAATCCCTTTGGCTATGCCATACATATATCTTCATCCAAATCACCATGAAGAAAGGTTGTTTTAACATCAAGATTTTCCAAATGTAAATCTTCAGTAGCCATAATACTTAAAATAGTGCAAATAGAAGTCATTTTAACAATAGGAGAAAATATCTCATTGAAATAAATGCCCTTTTCTATGCAAATCCTTTTACAACTAACCTAGATTTAAATATTTTCTTACCTCTAGCCTCATCTTTTAACCTATAAACCCATTTATTTTGTAAATCCCTTTTACTTGTAGACAACTTTCACATATCCCATGTCTTATTTTTGAGCAAAGAGTCCATTCTCTTTCATTACAGACTCCCATTGAATCTTTGTATCCACATGCATAGCTTCATCATAACATTTAGGTTCACCAGCATCAGTAAGTAAAATAGAATACAAGGAGAAAATATTTTTGGAGGTCTACTTAGCCCTATTGTTCCTCTAACATTCACTGGGGTGTGCGGTATTTGTTGTTGTGCTTTTTGCACATCATGAGGAATTGTTGGAACATCATCTTTTTAACTATCATCCAACATTACATAATCATCTTCTTTCTTCTCATGTTGCTACAAAAGATCTTTGTACAAAACTTTCTCACTTAACATGACATCCTTGCTTCTTAAAATTTTGCAATTTTTAAACTCCCAAAGCTTATAACCAAATTTATTAATACCATATCCAACAAATACACATTTCTTTGACTTAGCTTCCAATTTGGTTCTATTGTCAGAATCTATATGAGCAAATGCTTCACAACCGAAGGTTTTGAGAAAAGAATAACTCATCTTCTTACCAGTTCATGCTTCCTCTAGAATACCACAACCCAAAAGAGTAGACGGACCACTATTAATCAAATATATAGTAGTATTCATAGCCTCCACCCATATGTTTAAGGGCAACCCTACATGCAACATCATGCTTCTTCCACACTCCATTATAGTCGTGTTCATGCCTTCAACCACTCCATTTTCCTATGGAATCCTTGGAAAAAATTTCTATCTCTAAATACCATTAGGGGAGCAATAATATTCAAATTCATGACTACAATACTCACCACCATTATTAGATTTGAGACATTTTAATTTCTTACCAATCTCATTTTCGACCAAGCATTTCCATTTCTTAAAAGTTTGGAATACATTAGATTTCTATCTAAGGAAATAAACCCATACTTTTCTAGTTCCATTATTAATAAATGTAACATAATAATGAGAGCCACCAAGGGAAGATACCTAAGTTGGTACCCATATATCTGTATGCACAAGCTCTAATCTCTCACTTTTCTTTCCCTTCCCAGTCTTTACAAAACTCACTCTCTTTTGTTTTCCATACATGCATCTTTAACAAAAATTCATATTTACACATTTTAGACCTGGTAAAAATTTCTTTGAATGAAGTACTTTCATACCTTTTTAACTCATGTGCCTAAGTCTATTGTGCCACAGTGCTATATCAAAATTTACAACAGCTATTTATTCTCCCTACTCAACAACAACAACTGTTCTTGGACATTCATTTTTCTCTGAAACAATCAAAGTATAAGGAACACTATGATCTATACAAAGGTATAAGGTACCTACTTTCACACCTTTTTCTACTACAACTAAACCTTTTGAAACCTTCCAATTTTTGTCATTAAAAGTAACTACACAACCCTCATCATCAAGTTTCCCTACTAAAATTAAATTCCTACTCAGCCTTGGAACATGTTGTACCTCATGTAGTAGCCAGTGATTCACATTCTACAACTTACTCTTAACTTTTCCTTTTCCAACAATCTGACAGGGTTCATTATCCGTGAAAGAAACAAGCCAAAAATCACCTTGGACATAATCAATGAAATAACCTCTATCAGGTGTAGCATGAAATGAAGCACCAAAATTTAAAACCCATGAATCATCAACACTTTCTAAAGACAAAAGCAAAGCATCCTCCTTAGATTTTTTACTTACCACATTTGACTCCTTGTTTGCTTCTGGTTTATCTCCTTCATTGTTCTTTTGAGTCCAACAATCTTTCTTCTTATACCCTAGTTTACTATAGTACCAACAATCTCTTGGTCCTCTAAATTGAGACCTCTTTCCCTTTAACTTTCCTCTTGATTTCTCACAATTTCTAGAATTATTCCTCTCTCAGTCATTCTACCTCTACTTTGTGCATTCAAAACACTCCCTAATGTATATCCACCTGAGGTTTTCCTATGAGTTTCCTCACTCAAAATAACACTAATTAGATCATCAAATTTTAGGGTATTAGATCCAAAAATAGAATTACTTATAGCCATTACCAAGCCATTCCAACTTTCAAGCAAAAAACACAAAATCAAGAGAGCTCTAATTTCTTCATCAAAATTAATACCCATAGAAGATAACTGATTAGTAATAGTAGTAAACTCATTTAAATAATTGCTGATAGATCCACCTTCTATCATTTTCATATTAAATAAACGCTTCATGAGAAATACCTTGTTTAAAGTGGAGGGCTTTTCATACAATTTTGATAGGGTTTGCATCCACTCTTTTGTCATCTTTTCTTTTTTAATATCAAATGTCACTAATGGTGCCAAACATAATCAAATGCTTCCAAGTACCTTTCTATTCAAAATCTCCCAGTCCTTATCTGACATAGCTCCTTGTTTCTTGGATATTCCTTCCAATGACTTCCATAAATCCTTTTGATAAAGATAGTCTTCCATTTGCATCTTCCATAACTGAAAGTTCTACACATTAAAATTCTCCACCTTTAGCTTACCCTCATTTTCCATTCCTCCCACTCAACCTTGAGATTCCCACTCAACTATGAGACCTTCCTGTAGAGGATCACCAAAAACAAATGACAATGGTCTAGCTAGAAAAAAATGATGACAACCTAGCTCTGATACCACTTGTTAGGGTTAACTTCAGACAAAAATAATAGTTACATGCAAATATAACAAATATGAGAAAATAATAGATCACACGGAATAGAACACAAGACAACAAGATTTAATGTGGTTCACCCAATCCCTGGGCTATGTCCACCAACAAGAAGTCCAATGTTATTATTATCCAGTGATTACAATCCATAATTGCTTACAACTCAATACCGACACAAGAAGCTACAATATCACCATTACATTATGAAATCCCTAACCCTAATCATTTTTATACAAGATTTTTCCACTTAGAAAATTAGGGATAGAATAAGTCATTCAATGGGAAAAATAGAAGTTGATGCCTTTTACAATATAAGGTCTTTTTTGCCTCAGGGGCAGCACACTTGGGGCACTACCCCAGGAACCCGTAGAGGCCCTACCCCTTGACCTTGTCTTGGGAGCACTGCCCCCAAACCCCCATAGAAATAATTTGGGGAGAAAACTACACCAAATAAACCTCTAGGTCTAATTAGGCTCCACATCACAACAATGATCTAAAAAATATGTAGTTCTGAAATGCCTCCAAGCATTTTCAAATTTATTCTAGCTTTTTCCCACTCATCATGATACCAAACCAAAAAATTAATAGCTTTATAAGGTGTAATATATCTTTGGATACCAGCCCTACATGGACAGATTTAAAAATGTCCTAAAATGTTTTTTTAGCCTGTTCTTGTGTGTTTTTTTTACTTCAAACATGTATCTAACAAATTTTTTCTTGCCGAAATTTGATCAAATGAAAAAGGTTTCTTGAGAATGCTCTTAGATTTCCATAAATGTAATGTTTGTCAAATTATGAGTTCAATAATTACTTATTACTTTTTTTCTAATGTAGTTATGTATAAACTATTGATTGGCACACTGATAGAAAAACAACTATAAATTTCAAATGATACCACATTTTTGAAATCCAAAAGATGCATCACATTCTATGCTTCTTCTATTATAAGCCAAAAATAAAAGTTAAATTTTGTAGAATTTTTAATTAGTTAAGGTGGTCAGACATGATATCTTTTTTATTCCAATAACAATATAGTAGAAAATTCATAATTAATTAATTATTTAAAATAAAAATACCCAAAATATGTCACATCCAAGAATGATTCTACTTCGTATATCTAGAATATTAGTAACAAATATTATCATTTGAGTTTGATTAGGGTGGTTAGACATACATCTACTTCTTATTTTTGTCTTGAAATTTTTGTAATATTGCATCAAAATTAAAAAATTTGACAAACCAATTTTTATTTTTTTAAGATAAGTCCTAGTATTTTAGAAACTAAATTCAATTTCCTAGAGATTCTCTTGTCTCAACTTTTTGATAGAAAGTTCATAACAAGTTGAAAATTGCATATCAAGTTGACATAATCGTGATTTTTATTATTTACTTTTCATTGTCACTTAAGAGCATAGTTTAGTTGACCATGATCCTGCACATACCCAGGTGTACAAATAAATGATTATGCATCAAATATTGGTGATGTAGCCAATCTATGTTTACTGATGAAGAAGAGCTAGAGTCAAACAAAGAGGCATAAATTAGAACGATGCAAAATTTGTTGATTCATAAGATAAGCTCATTGAAATACTCCCCATAAAATGTACACAGTAGCCACATTATATTTCAAGGAGATGAATATCATTTTTCTAAAGCAATTTCATTATTATCCCCTTTATTCACAACATATGGCCTATATACACAATTTTCTAGAAATCTTATACCAATGATGACTTAAAAGAAGGAATTACCCAAGGGATTAATTATCCCTATCAAAAAATTAATTTATAAAGTGAAAGAATTAAATGGTTTTTTCCTAGAAAAATTACAACTGATCCAAAATAAAATGATAATAATTGCTACAGGGACTCCCAACTTTGTACCTAGCATCATCGATGAAAATGGAAGCATAAAGGAGTGGTAGGAATGGTTATCCAAATTCGATGACATTCTAAAGCATGTGAGATTGTATTTATACTATAACAATGAGGCAGATGTTACAATAGTTTATGATATGATGATTTGTTGTATAAGATAGAATCAAAGATGGGAAAGGTCACTGTAGAAGTGAAGGCCATAATATATGTGAAATGGAGCAAGTGCCTTAATGAATTGAATTCAATCAAAGATTCTACTTAGCCTGACATTGATATTGATATTGTCATTTGGAAGGTCATACCTGGTATAAAAGCTTTACCATTAGGAGATAGTGATTAAGCAGTTAGGGAAGAAGTGAAGTTACACATGGAAAGCAGTTAAAAGTTATAACTAAATGATAGAAAAGAAAAAATAGAGAGGACAATGATTTTAACAAGTTTTTAAGTTGTACACATGTTCATCTTGGAATTGTAGATAAAAACCCACTATACCTGATGATCAATTGCCCCTAGTCAATTTTGGAATTGCTTCCCATATACCATCCAAATAAAAAGAATGTTTTGCAAAAAGAAAAGATTTGATGTCTTTGTATTTATTTTTGAATTAAATTTTGACAAGTGTCCTCCCGACTATAGCTTGTATGCAATCCTTGTCTTATAAAAAGATTTCCAAGATGTGGAGTGAGGGTCTAAATTCTATTGTTTCTTAGTGTTAATACTATTTTGCAATTGGTCTAAATTTTGGTATTAATTTTATATTGTTTCAAAACTGTATTTCAAGAACAACGTGATGAATGAAATACTTTTCATATCCTAAGTTTTATTGAGTCTTGTATTAGATAAATGTTTCATTCTCAAGAAGATTAATACAAAGAAGGGAATTACTTGATATTTGTGTCCTAATTTTATGTCCCCTTTTTCATATACTTTTAATTCTAAAATTAAATGAGAAAATTTCATTTCACTTAATACAACTTGGGTAGGTTGTATATCAATTCATTTTTATTTTAATTCAAGCAATTAAGTAAATGCTTCTATGAATTGATAGGGTTTCTAAGAATAAGGGAGGGATATCATTGTTAGAAACAATAGTCCATGAAGATAACTAAGAGGGGGTGGGGGGGTGAATCAGTTATCTAATAATTAAAATATTCATCTTCTTTAAATAAACTTAACCATTCAACCAAAGTAAACAACAACCATAATAAGACACACATAGAAAAATACACCAAATATGTTAACAAGGGAAACCCTTGATTAGAGGGAAAACCTAGGTGGGAATGATGCCCACCAAATGCTATACTTATATAAATATTCCTTGTTAGAGGATGGACCCTGTTGGGAGTTTGTTACAAAATTTAGTACATAGAGTCCCTATTAGGAGAGTTTGAATCCATGTTAGGAGATTCCAGTCATGTTAGGAGTTGTACTAACCTTGTTTGGAGTTTTCGTACAATGTTTTCAAGAAGAGCCCAATATCCAAACATAAAATTTCAACTACAAGAAGAGCTTACTACTCAAACATGCAGTTTACTATTATGTTCTACTTTCCTTTATTCCATCAACTAAACCAATTACTGTCAAACCTTGTAGACCAGGTCATGAACCTTGGATCAAAATATCAAACCTTAGATCACTTAGCAAAATCTCGGCAATGAAGTTTCCATCACTTCTGCATTGCTCTGCTTAACATCACATTCTGCTCTTACTGCTACTTAACATCAAATATCAACCATGTATCCTTGATAAAGGAAAATTTCCTAAATCTTTATACCAAGTCCTCAAAACAATTCCATGATTTGGCTGGTAGAACTTCTAAATTAATTATTATAGGACCTCATTAAGAAAATGCTAAACTTAGCGATAACATTAATATTCTACATTGCAACTTGAATAACTTTTCATACATGCAATATTATGATGAGAAAACTTAGCCACATCATCACCAACATGTCCACTTCATATCCTCAACCTCGATCCTTAGAATATCAACTCTGTTAAGGGATATAACAAGTTTACCAGAACATGCCTCTATAAACTCTATCTTAGAATATACATCACTAAAACTTAGATAACTTCTACTAAACTTATCATTTCATCATCTGATGTTAACTGAGTATACTAGATACTTAGAAGTATCTCCCATAACCTTAGATAGTTATAATACTCCACTAGCTATCTATACCAACTTAATTTTTTCACTATTTTTTTGTCAAATACCACAAAAAATTGCTATGTTGACATCAATGACAAACTCAGTCATGAATGTAACATATCATCATACTAAAATATCTACAATACTCCCCCATAGGAATATCATCAACATTCATAATTGTAACAATCTCCCCATTTAGCATTGATGAAAACATAGATGAAAAAATCTAGTTCCAAGAATACCAAAAAAAGACTATTCAACTTACTTTTCAAATCCTCTTCATCAATCATTCTCCCCCATTATTATACCTCAATGTGCTTTCTATCAAATTGTCATTCCATGTTGTACTTATGCTGAAATTCTCCAACTGTCATGCATACTATTTTTCCATGCTATTTTTCATCCAAATTTCTCCCCCATTAACATCAATATCAAAGGTTTCAACAACCAACTTTTCTACATCACACTCTGCAACAATTGATTCTTTCTTAAGTCGAGTGTCAAAAGACACTGTTCAAAACAACTTTCAACAAGAGCCCTAGATGACTTTGTCCATCACAAATACTCCCCCATATAGGAAGCATCAACATTCAATCTAGAAAATCATGTTGCTCTGTTACACTAGATTGATGTATTTTTGCATCTTCTACTCTAATGTAGGAAGGGGCATAAGCCCAAGTATACCTCACAAATACTCAAAAGTCTATTTGGGAAGAGGCTTAGTGAATATATCCGCAATCTTCTCTTTAGTGCTTGCATATGCCAATCTCATTTCCTTTTCTACATCTTTCTCTCTCAACATTTAATACATAATAGAAATATGCTTAGTCTTAGAATGCAACACTAGATTCTTAGACATATTTGTTGTGCTTGTGTTTTCACAATGTATGACAACAAGTTCATTGATTTCTATCCTTATATCCTTCAGCATCTACTTCATCCAAATGAATTGATTGTAATTATTTGTTGCCACAACATACTCTACTTCTAATGTACTTTATGATGTACAATCTGGCTTCTTTCTTAACAAAGAGACCAATATTCCTCTAAGAAAGAAGGCTCCATGACTCATGCTTTTCCTATCATCCATATTGTCTGCCTAATCAACATCAATATAAGCACTTAGAGTGAAATCATTAGATCTGTCATACCATAATTTGAACTCAAATGTTCCCTTTAGATATCTAAATATCCTTTTGACTGCTACATAATGTGCTTCTCTATGATTAGCTTGGAATCTTGCAACAATTCTAACTACATTTGCTATATCTGGCCTTGTGTGAGTCAAATATTGCAATCCTTTGATCATAGATTTGTACTTTTTCTTCTCAATAATAGGTGTCTCATCCTTTGCAGATAACTTGCATCTAGTTATCATAGGTGTTCCAATGGGTTTGGATATTTCCAAACCAAACCTTTTCAGTAAATCCCTTAAGTACTTAGTCTAATAAATAAGAATTCCTTCTTTATTTTGTACAATCTACAATCCTAAAAAATATTTCATCTCTCCTATCATACTCATTTCAAATTCTTTCTTCATCTCATCAGCAAACTTCTTACTTTCTTCATCATTTCCTCCAAATACAATATCATCAAAAAATATTACCAAAATCATCAAACCATCATTAGTTTCTTTCCAATAAAGATTAATATTTACCATACCTTTGCTATGTCCAATCTTATTCAAATGTTGGTCCAACCTTGCATAGTAGGTTCTAGGTGCTTGCTTCAAACCATACAATGCTTTCCTCAATCTGCATACTATGTCCTTGTCATTTGTCAAAGGAAATCCTTTAGGCTACTCAATTTACACTTCTTCTTCAAGTTCTCCATTTAGAAATGTTTACTTGACATCTATCTGATATACTTGAATTTCTTCTGTGTTACATTGGCTAAGAATAATATTACTACTTCTATTCTAGCCACTAGAGCATAGGTCTCCTCATAATCTATTCCTTCTTGGTATGAGTAACCTTTACATACCAATCTTTCTATGTTTCTTACAACTTTTCCTTGTTCATTCATTTTGTTTTTGAATACCCATTTAGTTCCTATCACATTCTTGTTTACTCATTTGGGGACCAATTCCCATATCTCATTCTTAACTATTTGATCTAATTCCTCATTCATGGCTTGTTTCCAATAATAATCTTTACATGCTTCATCTGAATTCTTAGGCTCAACTTGAGATATCAAGAAGAGTTCTTCATTTACTATACTTATTTTCATCACACCTTTGTCTTTTCTTCCAATGATATTTTCGGATGGGTGATTCTTTGTCATATTCTTTCCTAAAGTAGGAGTTTCTATCTCAACTCTTATCCCTAGTGAAGGTTCCAAGCTTTGTTCCTAGCTCGACTCTCCTTCATTCTGCAAATCATTGTTAGTCTCAAGAAATACCTCATCATTCCTTGGCTTAGTAACAACATCATCATCTAAATTGTAATCAACTATTCTCTCTTATATCCTGAATTTCTCATCAATTCTTAGATTTGCACTTTCCATAATAGTCTTTGTTGTTTGATTGTAACATCTATAAGCCTTTCTTTTCAATGAATAACTAAGAAACATACCTTCATCACTTCTAGCATCAAACTTACCAATGTCATCATCTCTTTTGATATAACACTTACTAACAAAAATTCTTAAATACTTAACTGTAGGTGAGTGACTAAACCATAGTTCATAAGGGGTCTTGTTTGTGTCTTTCCTGACTTGAATTTTGTTCATAGTGTAGACTATTGTATTCATAGCTTCTCTTCAAAACATCTTGGATACATCATTCTCTACTAAGATAGATCTTGCAGCTTATGTAATAGACTTGTTCCTTCTCTCTGCAATGTCATTCTATTTAGGGGTTCTTAGAGCTGATAACTATCTTTTAATTCCATTTTCTTCACAAAACATGTTAAACTCTCCTCTACGTGATCTTAAATATTTAATCTTCATACCAGATTCATTCTCAACTCTATTCTTGAATATCTTAAATTTATCAACTGCCTCAGATTTCTCTTTAAGAAATGCAACCCGCACCATTCTAGAAAAGTCATCAAATAGAACCATAAGTACATTTCACCATAGAATCCTTTAATCTTTGTAGGACCACCAATATTTGTGTGTACAATCTCCAATTTTTTTGTAGTGGTAAACTTCTTGCTGGGAAAAGAAGTTCTATTATGCTTTGCCAAAACACACTCCTTGCAAATTGTGTTAGGAGGATTTACAATCTTTGGCAAATCTTTAATTACAAACATTCTATTAGTCTTTAAAATACTACCATAGTTTATATGACAATATCTTATGCCATAACCAACTGTCATCTCCCTTTTCAACCAAACATGTCATTTTAGTAGGATTCAACTAAAATACAATACCTCTAGATCTAGTTCCTATTCCAATTACCTTTTTGTCTTTGTCTTTGATAATACATGTCTTCTTTATGAACTATAACTAATAACCTTTGTCTACTAGTTGTCCAACACTCAAAAGATTGTGCTTTAAACCATCAAAAAGTATACATCCTTAGTGTTATTTTTACCATCAAGAGTTATATATCTGATACCTTTAACTTGTCATGTTGCATTGTTTTGAACTCTGACAATGCCTCCATCGTAACTTTTGAAGTTCAAAATTTTGTTTATATCACCAGTCATATGATGTGAACAACCATTGTCAATTATCCAATCAAATCTCCTCTCAACTTGTGACACCAAAGCTACTTTTGCTAGAATTTCTTTTTTAATTACCACAAATATAATTTCATCATCACTAAGACTTACTTCTTGTTCATTAGAATCATTTTGGATTTTGCTCTCTCTTTTTAGACACGAGTATGTGCAGGATCATGGTGTGCCAAAAAGCAGCGATCTAAAAAATATGTAGTTTTGAAATGCCTCAAAGAATTTCCAAATTTATTCCAACCTTTTCCCCACTCATCATGATACCAAACCAAAAAATTAATACCTTTAAAAGGCCTATTATATCTCTGGATACCAACCCTACATAGTCAACTTAAAAAATGTACCAAAAACATGTGTTTAGCTTGTTCTTCTATGTTTTTTACTTCAAACATGTATCTAATGACTTTTTCTCACCAAAAATTGAGGAAACAAAAAGGGTTTCTTAAAAATGCTCTTAGATTTCCATAAATGTAATGTTTGTAGAATTATGAGTTCAGTAAGTAATTATTACTTATTTTCTAATGGAGTTACGTATAAACTATTGATTGACACACTTATAGAAAAACAACTATAACTTTCAAATGATACCACACTTTTGAAATCCAAAAGATGCATCACATTCTATGCTTCTTCTATTATAAGGAAAAAAATGAAAAAAAAAAAATTGTAGAATTTTGAGTTAAGGTGGTCAGACAGAAGAGTTTTTTTTATTCTAAAAAATAATATAGTAGAAAAATCATAATTAATTAATTATATAAAATAAAATTACCAAAAAATATACATCACATCTGAGAAGTCTACTTATTATATCTAGAATCTCATTAAAAAATATAAATCTGCTTCTTACTTTTGTCCGAAAATATTTGTACCATTGCATTAAAATTCAAAATTTTGACCAATCAATTTTTATTTTTTTAGATCAGTCCTAGCATTTTAGAAACTAAATTAAAATTTCCTAAAGATTCTCTTTTCTCAACTTTTTGATAGAAAATTTGTAAAAAGTTGAAAATTGCATGTCAAGTTGACATAACCCTAATTTTCTAATTTTTCATTTTCACTTAAGGTCATAGGTTTGTTGACCATAATCCTGCACATACCTACACTTAGATGCATAATGACCATATTCATCACAAGTCCAACATTTAAATATATTCTTACCTCCTTTTTCTCTCTTTACTAGAAGGGCTACTTCTTCTTTGATACTTTTTCCTCCTTAGATCTGTTGCTTGCTAGCAAAATTTCCTCTATCACTCGTACTCCTTGATAGACTAGGTCAACTATTCAAGGTACTAAAAATTGTCTCTATTATGGTCAATTCTCTGAACTATCTAATCTCATTTTCAACTACCTCAAGTCTTCCAATCAATGACTCTTTTGTGAAATCTTTGGTGCAAGATACCAACAATTGTATCATCTGAACAACTAACTTAAATGGTATTGTTAGAGTCTTCAATATCTCTCAAATAACCTCATCATTTTCATTGGTTCCTCCTTGAGCTTTGATACTTGTAGTAATTTCTGATATCTTGCCTATATATTTTCTTATAGATTCATCTTCCATAATTTTAGCATCTTGAAGTGCACAAATCCAACTTTGTAGCCTTAACTTCTTAGAATGTGCATCACCTTCAAAACTATTTTCCAAAGCTTTCCAAATCAAATATGAAGTAGCAAGTGATTTTATGTGATTGTACTCAATTTTAAGAAGTATGGTCAATAGTGCTTCTCTAGCTCTCATGTCACACATAAAAAGATCTCTTTCTACCTCGATATAAGTTTCCAAATCATCTTTTTCTTCTAGCTATCATAATTTGTTCCATCAAATTTTTGACTATTTTTTTTTAACATGTTCACTACATGTGGATCTCCAAAAGTTGTTGAACTTGATCTTCAAGGACTTGATTCTTTGATACCAATTATTAGAAACAATAATCCACCATTATAACTGAGAGGCAGGGGGTAAATCAGTTATCTAACAATTAAAGCATTCATCTTCTTTAAGAAAATTTAACTATTCAACCAATAAACAACAACCATTATAAGATGTACATAGACAATTACACTAGATATGTTAACTAGGGAAACCCTTGATCAAAGGGAAAACCTTGGTGGGTTTGATGCCAACAAGATGATGTACTAATATAAATATTCCTTGTTAGAGGATGGACCTTGTTAAGAGTCTAGTACAACATTTAGTACATACAGTCCCTTTTAGGAGACTTTGAATTCTTTTTAGGAGATTCCAACCCTTTTAGGAGTTGTGCTAACCATGGAGTTGTGGTACAATGTACACAAGAAGAGCCCACTACCTAAACACACAATTTCAATTACAAGAAGAGCTCACTACTCAAACATGCAATTTACTATTATGTTCTTCTTTCCTTTATTATGTGAATTCAACTAATTACTATTAGACCTTGTAGACCAGGTCATGAACCTCAAATCCAAATATCAAACCTTGGATCACTCAGAAAAACCTTAGCAATGAAGTTTCCTTCACTTTCGTACTACTTTGCTTAAATTCGCATTCCACTCTTACTATTGCCTAACATCAAATATCAACCATGTCATGCTTGATAAATGAAAATTTCCTTCCTTTATACCAGGTCCTTAAAATAATTCCCTGAGTTTTCTATTAGACCTTCTCAACTAATTATTATAGGACCTCATTAAGAACACATTACACTTATCAATAACATTAATCTTCCACCTTGCAACTTGAATAACTTTTTCTAAAGGAAATATTATGATGAGAAAACTTAGCCATGTCATCATCAACATGTCTCCTTCATTTCCTCAACCTTAATCCTTAGAATATCAACTCTGCTAAGAGATATACCAAGTTTACTACGACATGCCTCTATAAACTCTATCTCAAAACAAACATCTCCAAAACTTACATAACTTTTGCTAGACTTATCATTTCTTCTTCTAATGTTAATTGAGTATACCAGATACTCATAAGTATCTCCCATAACCTTGGATAGTTATAATAATCAACTAGCCATCTAAACCAACTTGATTTTTTTGCTATTCTTCTGTCAGAGACCACAGAAAATGGCTCTATTGACATCAATGAAAAACTCTATCATGAATGTAACATATCATCATAGTAATATATCTAAAATACTCCCCCATAGGAATATCATCAGTATTCATGTTTGCAACAATCACAAAAATGGGATTTAGGGTTAATAATTGATAATTTTAATTGCAAGTCAATTAAATAGATCAAAATTTACTAATATGACTCTATGTAGCAATGGATAAGGCACTGGTCATCAATTAGGATGCAAATCGAAGCACCTTTAGTAGTAAAAATAGTTTTAAATCAAATCCATATATAAATTTTGTAATAGGGAATTATATGTTGGTCATACATTTGTTAAAATAACATTTTTTGAATATGTAGTTAGTTGTTATAATTCAATAAGGATTTTCAATTCCAAGAAGATTGAGAGTCCAAGTTTACATAAAGGGATGTGTAGTGTATAAACATGTTGAGATTGTACATACATGGATTTTGACATATAAAACTTATGTATTATGATTTTGACATATACTCAAACTTGAAAATGAGTATCTATTAATTTTTTTTCAAAGAATCATACCTTTGATCGTGTTTATTTCCCCCTTCATAGACAACCCTCAATACATATACACATCTCTTCTTATTTTTGTCACTCATGGTTGTTGGGGTGAAGGGGTCAAACTATACTTGTAAAAAAATGGTTTGTGAATATGTATAAACATGGCTAAAGTATTATCCAAACTAAATTTAATAGATTCCAGAACTGAAATTTTAATCTCTAGCTAAGCAACTAGGTCAACTAGACTTTCGGTAGTAGAGAGATTGGAAACTCTATTTTATGTTTCCTTTGCAAGTGATAAATCTCTCTACATCACCTCCAAATGAGGTATCAACATTGACTAAATGAAAATCAACTTAGCTCTCATGCTTCCATCTGGGCCTTTCCATTTAACCTATCTCCCTTCAGCAAAATGCAATATGTTAAAAAAAATAGAGCTTGAACTTGCATCCATGCTCAAAGAATGTCTTGTAGACTTTGTATCTAATTACAATTTCTCAATCTGATCTTGAATATCTTGTGTGAACCTTGGTGTATCACACAACGCTTTATACAAAATGTGAATATTCTTCACTACTACTATATTATTTACAAGGTTAGAAAGTTCAACTTTCCTCATAGAAATTTGCATTGACACTTTCTCCAAAACTGTCTTCTCAATTTTCTTTTATACTAGATCATTAAATTTTCATTAGCATCTATATCAGCATTATTGATCTTTTCTACAATATGTACTAATTGGTCTATAATGGGAATTTTTTTATAAACATCTTTAATATCACATGCATCTACAAAAAAATGTATTTTATCTCTTGAAGTCCCTATTTCTATTGATGTTCCCTTCTTAGTTCTTCTTGTTTGGTCTTCCTGGCCAATAATCTTGCAAAATTTCCATTTTCTCTTAAGTCGTTATATCAATGTCATACTTCAAGAGTAGTATAACTTCTTCCAACATTATAGGCTTACTAGGTGACCTTGCCTTCTTCTTCAACATGTTCTTCTTTGGTCTATTGTTGCTCAACACTTCTAGGTGAAGTGAGTGTGATATAACATCAACACCTAGGCTTTGTGGATCTTGGACTCCACTAGCATCCATACTTGTTAAAGATGAATCCTTTTAAGCTAAAATCACCTATTGCTCAGGTGTACCATTTATCTTAAGATTGGATTGTGTAGAATATTCTACACTTGATCTTGTCTCTATTTTCTTCTACTACTAACCCTATTCCTCGATCATTGCACCATTTGGTGTCTATGTAGATCCTTATTTCCCTCTATAAGAGGTCCTAAGACTAGTTCTCATATCTCACCAATAGTAGAATTATCTTCTTGTGTGTTCATCCCATAAATTTGACCATCCTATGGTCTAATCTTCCTTACTAAGCTCTTCACCTCTCTTCTCTTTAACTGTCGATCCACTTTCTTCCTCATTATCAATGAATAAATTCTTCCATTGCATTTGTTGAAATTTTTCATTAAATTCAATAATAAAAATAGGTGTTTGGGTTATTGATGTAGTTATTTATTACTCTATTCCTTGCTATCCAATCTTCAAATATTTTGGAAATTTGTCTCCTTGTTTTGACTCAAAAAGCACCATCCTTCTTTGGTTCGGTTAACATTGTAGTCATATTAGGAAATGTATCAATAGGTGTTTCATCCTCAATGATGACTATCTCTATCTATTTTCCCTTGTCTTAAATAATTTTTCCCAATGTCTCTACCAATTGTTCTACATAATTATATATCTATCATCCATATTATATAACTCAACTTATTCATCTTCCTTTTCCTCTTCTACTATTGGTGGAATCAATCCAAATGTCATATTCCACACCAACTTTCTCTCTTGTACTTGACTTCCTCAATCTTGTTTTTGAAAATTTTGTAAGCTCTAGTTTTTCGTACAAATTTCTTTGTAAAATATCTTAAGTCTATAGACATATGATTCTTTCCTAAATGTTGCATTTTTTGGGTTAAATTTGTTTCCCTTATTTGCCTCTCTATGCTTAGTGCCCATTTCCACTTAGCATCCATTTTATTGTACAATTCATCAGGTAATTATTTACCTAACTCTATAGGCATATACTTAAAGTTAACCATCATATGCAAAAAGTGCATGTTCAACCTTTTCTTTATCTCCTTTATTTAATGAATCATATTTTACACATTGAAATCTAGTAAGGCATGTTGAATTTCTAATATTTTCACATACCTTTTCTATATCCTGAGGAGGTTGTCTTGAAACAATCTGAAATTTACTCATATTCTCATATTTTGTCCTCTCACCTTCATCATCCTCCTGTTCATCATTAGGTTTCACAATTAACTTCCTCTTTGACCTCTATTTCTAAACTTTCTCAATCTCTTTTGCCTCTAGTTTCTTCTTCTTGGGAGAATTTCCCTTTGCTAGATTGATGATCTTTAGTGTACCTTTCATTGGTTGGTTGCTACAAGAGATACTTCCACTGATCCTTTTCTTGTCACTCTTATTTGAGGTGTAGAGGTGGGTGGAGTAACCAACTTCTTTAAACTCCTCTTGACCTTTGGATAAAAAATTAGAACCTTCTTATATTTAGGTGTCTAAGGCTGACCAACCACTAATTCTTTTCCTTTAGATTCATCATCGTCATCCATATTGTGATCTTCCCCTTTTCCTTGAATGATAACATATTCTACATTCATGTATACAAAGGTGTTTATCATTTAATACAAAATCACCTTATACTATAACTTTTATTAATGACCATTTACTATTATGAGATATCAATTTGTGTGGGTAAAATAATGTTAATGAGGACAATGTTCTAACATCAGGTTTTCATATCACATCTTCTTCAAAGTTTCAAAATATTTTCAATGTATCTATTTCAATTGAAACTTGCAATCTATATATTTCCTCAAACTTTTTATTATCAAAAACTAGGAAAATATGTTTTAATCAAGGAGACATGGGACTATAGTGAAATATTTTTAAAATCTTTGAAATGGCTATTTTAACATCAATACATCACTAAGGAAACAATATCATTGTGAAGGGATAATTTTTTCCCATGAAGTGTTCAACTTTGACGAATGATATTCCTGTAGTACATTAAATTCCATTATGGGCACACACCATTAGCTATTGATGCCCTTCTTAATTGTAATCCAAACATTCACTTTAGTGAATTCTGAGGCACCTCACCATTAATCATTCTTTCTCCTTGCTTATATTGTCTACTTTCCTTGAAAAAATAGCTATGAAAATAAATTTAATTCATCTAAACTCATCTTATGTATTAAATTTAAATCTGTCATTTTCACTTTATGTGTGTCAATTTTTCATTAAATAGGGTTGTTATTTTTGTATGATAGTTTAATTTGAAGTTGCATTACTTGGTCTCATCCCTATGTTTTTCGTGTTATTATAGTAAGAAAGGGAAAGCATTCTATATTTGTAGCTGAACAAATTAACGGTACAAAACTCTATTATATTTAACATAACTATCTAAAATCCTTTTAATTAATTGAATACATCTTTTGTCATTTCTATATTTAAAGAGCCAAGGCACCCTTTTATTTCTAGATTGTAATTTTAACGATGAATATTTCTTTCAATATAGAGGTTTTGTTAGTTTATCTTTATGACATTATATAGGATGATAAAATAAAATTTCTAGGATGCTTTATATTGATCATGTTCAAAAGAAAGCCAAAGTATTTGTCTACATGGTTTTTGACTACCTTGATACAAATCTGAATACATTCATTGATTTTGGCAGATATGTGGTTAATGTCAATCCTTTGCCTCCTTAATTGATATATTTATTTATTTCATAGAATTTATTTGCATATATAGGTGATAGAAGACACATCAAAATTATGTCATCTAATATATTGACAATTTGGTGTTGATATTTGATTATCTTTAACATTGTAAGTATCATTCGATCCTATTGAAAGTTAACCCATAAAAAGAGCCTTTGGATGAGAATCTATCATTTCTCCTCTAATAAATCTTAGATAAAAATCACTAGATTGCCAATTTTATGTAATGTAAATTCAAATTTAATTACTTCAACATTGAATCAAGGAACTTACCTTGAGTATCCCACCTTTTCAGACTCAAAATTGAAGCCCTGATTTTGAGTACCATCCAAAAAGTCAAGCCCTATAAGTGCTTTTTAGTGCATGTGTAACCAGCTATCCATTTGAGGCCTAAGAGGTGTTTAATGTTTCTAAAACCTTGAATTTAGTATACCCACTTGTTCCATGAAGATAAATTTCCATTTTGAGTCATTTTGTGAAGTTCTATTTTGAGTAATGTCCAAATCTGCATTTTTACCGAAGTGTCAAACAACGACAGGAGGCCTAGTTTGTAATTAAATATCTAGCACCCAATAATGTTTCATGAATTTTTTCTTTGGGAGTGTCTAGTGTCCATACTAGAGAACATATGTTTCAGATTTCAAGTATTTTCAATATGTTTTGACTATGTTTTGAATTCCTCAAAGTTGGTTGTTTATTGTTGTTGTGCTAATGCAAATTGTTCAGAATTCTAGGAGGCCCTATTTGACTTGTTACAACTTTGACCCAATTGATGGAAATGAGAAATTTCCTTGTTCATCAAATTCTAGAGGTTAGAGACTTGTAATTTTTCATTTTTGTGCTTATGAAAAATCTGTTTGATCAACTTTTGAACGCAATTCCATTTGTATTTTAACTTTTTACTAGTGTCAAGAAAGGCAAATTTGTTGGTACCCCTATTCGGGATGTCATAACTCTGAATCTATGATAGGTGAGATCAAATGGATTGTACCATTTGGTTCAACTCTAAAAATTATTTATGTGTGCCAGTTTGCAAGTCTTGAGGAATTCATCTGCACATTTTCTCAGGTCCATTCCATTTGTAAAAACAACCTTTTTGTCAGTGTTTCTAGTTCTACAAATCTGACTAGCCTACTTTGACTGCTCTCCATTTTATCCTTGTTCTTTTTCATGAGACCTAATAATAAATTTATGCTCTCCTCATGATACTAAACCATTGCTCCAATTTTTGTGACTGCAAGTATCAGTTTACCTAGTTTTCGAAGCCAGATCTGAATGTGATTTATGGTTTTCTAACATGTTTGCTAGCAGGCAGTTTTAAGAACGTAACTTTGACACTCGATATTTTTTTATTGATAATTCATAATGAGAAAATTTTGAACAAGGTGCAATAATGTGGAATAGAGAATCAACATGTTAGATCTCAAAGCCCAATCAGGTGGTTTGGTCAGTTTTTAAAGTGAGTCAAAGGACCCCTTGGGAAGAAATTGATAAGTTGTAGAAAGAGATGAATTGAGTTTTTAAAAGTTGAATCAATAGTGAACAAATGGTTTAAGTCAATGTCAGATGTTTTGTAGGCTAGTTTGAGAATTTGGGTGTTTGAAAACAATTTTTTTTTTGCTGGACCCACTTTGGCGCCTGACTGATTTCATCATATTACAATGTCACACTCAAAGAGTACAAGTTTTTTAGTTAGACATAATATCCATGGCCATGAAAATGTTTCTATGAGCACATCATCATACTTGATCAACTATAATTGGGGATTTGTCCACAATAATCAATAAAGGTTTTATATATACAAGAGAGATTTTATAGCTCATAGTTGTAGTAATGGTCTTCTTGTGGAAATACTTTTATCGTTTTTATCCTTAGATCTGGTGCTATGGATTTTCAACATTACACAAAGATAAAACATCTTATTAATGCTTCTTTTTCCTCTTCACAATGATGGAGGGTTTGAATCTCTACCTGTTGGTCAACATATTCCATTGTGTCAAAGTATATTTGCAATTATTAAGTTGTTGGACAAAAGATATTATCAAAGACATGGGGAGTGCACAAGTCAATTTGAATGTCTACTTGACATAGCTCAGACAGTTGATGATTCAAAAATGAATCCATCAATCCTTCATTACATCCACCAACATAGTCTATGTCGCCCTCCTTTTCAAGTCCATGTTCAATAGGTTGGAAGGTTTTTTTTTTTTTTAATTGTGAAGAGAATCACTTTATGAAGCAAAAAGACATTATTGAAAAGTGAGGAGGAGATAAAATGATTGGTTTTCTTTATTGTATTTAGAGTTACCACCAACAGGGACCAAGATTTCCAAAAGAGGGAGACTCCTACTCCCTTCCTAACTAATTTATTTTTAAAAATAGAAAAAACACTTTGTAAATGCTAAGAAACACTATGAAGAACCAGGCCATGGAAAAATGAATGTTTGACAATCCCTGCAAGCCATGCTAACTTTTCATTTAGGTATCCAACAAAGTAAAATGATAGGTACCTCCCACCAATTCTGCCATGTGATTACTAGCTAGAATAGATATGAGCACATAAGGTAGCAACATGGTGGAAGAGAATGCATCAGAGAAGAGTAGAGGGAGTTGCTTGATTGCCTCAGTGGTGGGATCAAGAAATAACATGAGATGAGTTTTCAGCGAGAGAAAAAGATGCCACATTTATGATAGTAGTAGCCCACACACAGGGAGGAATCAAGTGAAATGTCAACAAGTTTGGAGTTGGGAGTGGAGAGTTTGCATTTAGTAGTAACATTAAGACCATCACAATGAATGGTGAACAAATATCTTGTCACCACCCATTTTGAATGCCTACAAGCGTACCTCATCCATGGCATTGGTTGCATAGGTCATAGAGTTCCTTGATGATCTTCTGATGATGACTCATAACTAGAAATGAAGTATTTTCTTGGTTGGTAAGCTATGCACCTTGTTTTCCCCAAAAATGAGGAGAGTTGCACATTAAGATGGAAGCATCAAAGTTTTTGTTGCAGGATAAGATGCCATTGCACAAAGTAGCTACCAACAATAGAAATTTTGACCCTCTTTTGCAAATTTGAGCATGCATGAGCATCTTTATGTTGGTATACACAGAATTTTTTAGTCCCACATTCACTAGGAATCATAATTTTCAAGCTTTTATATGCCCCAACACACACTTGCTAAGCGTCTTGAAAGACACGAGCTTTTGTAAGTTGTAAAGCAATGCATGGTGGACCCCATCTGATCAAGTGCTTAGAATAAATTTTGAATAGAAACACGAAAATAGAGATGATGTCAGAATGACTTTAACTTGAGAACCAATTGTTGAATGACACGTGACATCTCTTAGACCAACCAAATTGTGACAAGTGTTAGGAGACTCCAGCATGGTGAAAATTTTGGTGCACTAACATGGCATGGGGGACATATATCACAAAGGCGCATCCCCACATGTACAGTCAACAACCTACCAAATGTAATATGGTAATGCACCTTTGCAGACATGTGGTAATGGGCCCTAGTTAGCAATGATGTGGTGGTTTAGTCAGCAGGTGATGCGGCAGTGATAGGGTGATATAGAGAGCTAATAAGAAGTTGACAAATGATGATGATGTATCAACTAGTTAGAGGGTGCCACATGGAACCTAGATGGATGATGACATGGTAGACGCTGACCAATGGCTTGTTGCCATGTGGCATAGGTGGTCAAACTTGGTTGACCCAAAATTCATGGGTAGGAAGAAAATTCAGATACAATAAAAAATGATTTTTAAAAAAAATTTCAAAGATTATGTACAGAGTTTCATTTAAATTCAAAAAAAATATGTATTCTAAAGTTTCAACTTAAGAATTATTTAAATCTTTTAAAAATGAAGTGTAGGCCATAGAGTTAGAATAGGGGCATAATTTTCAAAATGATATTTTGGGTGTTTTTGTTGAGCAAATATAGCGATATTATATATTGTCAAAACTGGAAGAGAACAAACTTTCCATTTCTGAAGTTCTTTTTTGCACAGGAAGTGATCTATTTAGGTTATATGAGGTTTTTTCTTAGATTCCTAGTTTGCAACAACATTCAGGTATTGAAGTTCAATTTTTTTTTCTAGCAGGGTGATGAGCTGATTGTGTTTAAAAGATAGTAAAAATGCATTTTTGGTCAAGTTTTGTCACCTTCAAGTTAGTTAAATCTAGTAATTATCATCATTTCATGATGCATTTTAGATAGTTGAGAAACACAAGCATTTTGATTGTTCATAAGAGATATTTCCAAGTTTGTTACAGAATAATGATGAAAACCAAATTAGATTTCAAGGGTAGAAAGAGGAGAGATGTTTTACAACAGCAAAGAATGAAAATTCAAGTGGACACATGTCACTTCTAGAACATATTAAGGATTCCATTATTCTTCTATATCTTTCTATTTCTCATCCATTGTAGAGGTTCTAGTTTTGGAGAAAATTTCTCACTGCTCTGATACCATGTTGGTAGTTTTCAATGTAAGACCACATTTTTGGTTTCAATTTTTTTGTGAGACCACATTGTTGGATCTACAGCTATGATTCTACCATCATTATTCAACATATTTCTCTTGTATGAACAGTAGTAGTGAAGATAATATAGCTAGTTCTGATCTACTTAGTGGTTTTATGAATTTTTTTACATGCATATGAATGTATAGTTTTAAAGAAATGAATACAAATGAGCGGGAATCTCTTTAGTTTCATTCTAATTCTTCTCTCCTATCTCTGTAATCTACAATTATATGTGATTTAGGGACAAAGAACTAATACCCATTTGTTGGAAATATAAGAGGAGTAACTAAGAGGGAAGGGGTGAATTAGTTACTAATAAAATAAATACTAGATCCCTTAGATGTTAGTACAAAAATGCAACTAAAAATTGAATACTATTGAAGCTCAGTAAACACACATGAAATGATCTAACTCAGTAATAACTAAATTATCTTGGTAAATGATTAACATATAAACTTTTAGATGTCTTCTATGATTATCATTACTTTAACTAAGTTGCAAATATATAAAAGAAAATAACATAAACACATTTGACACTAGGATTTAACGTGGAAACCCAATTTGGGAAAAACCACCAATTGGAACTAGTTACCTTTTTCACTCTTCTAAAGTAAGATTTGTTAGGAGCCAACCCTATTAAAGGTTACAAAACACACTATTAGGTGTGATCCTATTAGAGGATTTAATCATATTGTTAGGAGTGGCCTTGTTAGAGGTCTTGAGAAAATTCAATAGAATGGCCACCTTGTTAGAGGATTTGAAAATAGTTATTAAACCAACTCTGTTAAGAGATTTAGATCACTACTATAATGATTAGAAAGTAACAATGAGATGACCTAATTTGAATGAAAATGGTTTACTGATTACATATCTCTGTTCTAGTTTGTACTTGATCCTTCGTGATTGAATAAAGCTTTAATACTCCACAAGGATTTTTTTTATCCTTCAAATTCACTTCCTTTTCTCATCATTAAATCTTCAATAACATCTTCATGTACTTCACACTCACTCTAAAATCACAACTTGACTCTTTGACCTTAACAATACTTGACCTTATACTTATATCTTCCACTTTGTCAAGTCAGCTCAAATACAACTTAGAATAATTAATATTCATCACCTTATTTAGATGAAATCAATAGATAAATAAATTAAACTTAATATGTCAAAACAAGAAAATCCTTCATTAGTTGACCCAACTTGGTAGAAACTAACTTAGAAATGACTTCCTTTGTTAACCAACTGAATCTTAGTTAACACAAAAATTCTTTGGCAATCGAGTGAGCTCGGTTAGCATTGGTTCCATCTAACTTTCCTTCATTAACCAAGTGAGCTCGGTTAACACTCACTTTCTACATCTTTTCCTTTGATGCTTGAGTTAACTCGGTAGACACTATCTTCTAAACCAGGCAAACATATGAGTGCTCGATAGACACAGCAAACAATCTTCACTACCTAAGTGAGCTTAGCATATACTAACTAATAATGATTATGAAATTTGTGTAACATTAAAGACAATACACAATTAATAAATTGTATCCAACAATCTCCCTCTTTGGATTTAATGGAAACACAACACATCATAGCATAATGAAATTTTGGATTTAGACTTGAGAACTCCCTCTATCGGTATGCACTCTTCCTTTCACTAGATTCTGTTTACAACAACTACTACCAAGTTCATTTAGAACTTTCTCTTGCTTTCAGGAAACTTCTTCTTTTGAAAACTTCTCCCTCTTTGGTTCCTTACTTTATCCTAGTTCCAAAAAAATTTTAGAGATATGACAGTAAACTTCTCCCTCTTTGATAACACATGCCAAAGACAATAATTATGTAAATACCAATGTACCTTAAGTACTAATTCATTTGCAATATGCCCTTACCAATTCTGCACCAACTGATTGATATTCAATAAGTTTTCGTTGATGCATCACTAAACTTTATTTAGTGAATTTCAAATAGGGAAATGACCCCTAGCTCACCTCTTAGATATAGAAATGCATCCTTAGGTAATAGCTTGGTGAATATGTCTAAAATCTATTCTTTTGTCTTTATTCGACACTAATTATCTTAAGAAGTGATAGTTTATAGCAATGTGCTTCATTTTGGAATGCATTACTAGATTCTTTGATATATTGATTGTACTGGTGTTATCACAATATATGACTACTGGATCTTTGATCTCTACCTTCATTCCTTCCAATAGTTGTTTAAACCAAACAATGTTAGAACAATTAACAGTTGCTACTACATATTCTACCTCTGTTGTAGATTGAGATGTACAATTTTGTTTCTTACTTGTCCAAAATACCAATCTTTTACCAAGGAAGAATGCTCCTCCACTAGTGCTTTTTCTATCAACAAGACTTCATACCCAATCAGTATTAGTAGACACTTTTAAGTCTAGATTGCCTCGAAGTTTTTACCATAAACCATAGTCTTTAGTGACTTTTAGATATCTCATAATTCTTTTGATTTCCATCATATGGTTTTCTCTGGGATTTTTTGAGAATCTTGTTACTATTCCAACTGCTAGAGCAATATCAAGTCTTGTCTGTACCACATACTGAAATTTTCCAAGCATTGATCTATATGTGATTTGATTTACTTCTTTGGAATCATCATTTTTGGAGAGCTCATGTCTAGTGCACATAGGGGTTCCAACTAGTCTTGAATCTTCCATTTCAAATTTCTTCAGTATCTCTTTGATATACTTAGATTGCATGATGTAGATACCATTTTTTTTTCTAATGTATCTACATTCCAACAAAGAATTTTATTTCACCAAACATGGACATCTCAAATTCTTTACTCATTTCTTCAAAAAATGGTTTGCACAAGTCATCATTTCTTGTAAATAGATTATCATAAACAAATATTTCTACCAACACAATCTTATTGTCTAGTCCTTCCTTGATATATATACTATTGTTATCATTTGTCCTTTGAAATCCAATCTATACCAAGTAATTATTAAGTCTTTCATACCAGACTTTGGGAGCTTTCCTGAGACCATATAATGCTTTCTGTAATTTGTAGACCATGTCCTTCTTGTTAGGACCTACAAAACCTTTTGGTTGTTTAATATAGACTTCATCATCAAGAATTAAATTCAAGAATGTAGATTTAACATCTATTTGATATACCTTAAATCCTCTTTGTGCTACATATGCTAGTAAAGTTCTAACACCTTCTAGTATTTCTACATGAGTAAAAGTCTCACCATAGTCAATACATTCTTCTTGAGAATAACCTTTGCACATCAATCTTGCTTTGTTTCTTCAATTTTTTTTTATCTTCATTTAGCTTATTTCTAAATATCCACTTTGTACGAATTAAATTTTTATCCTTGAGTCTAGGAACAGGGTATATGTAGGATCATGGTGTGCCAAAAAGTAGTGATGTGAAAAAAATAGAGTTTTAAAACATCTAAAAGCATTCCAAAATCTGCTCTGACTTTTTTTCACCCATCCAAATACCAAACCTGAAAAGTAAGGCCCATCTCTTATTGGGTATCCGATTTGATATTAGATACCTGATATTAAATCAAATATTTGATAATATTAGGTATTCGATATTATATTGGATACTTGATATCTATCAGTGTTATTTAGAAGAAAAAAAAGCACAACCCACGGGTTGTTTTCACAGTCATATTTTAGGGTTTGTGGCACAGATATCGAGTTTTCAATTAGATACACAATATAAGGTTTTTTTTTGTTTTTTTTTAAATCAATTTTAATATAAATTTAATAAATTTTATTATAAAATTGTTATTTTTAGTTGGCTTTGTTAGAATTTAGGTTTTTTTAATATAAAAAATGTTTTGCAAATTCATAGGAATGGTTGATCAAAATGATGACCATGATGCAAGGAATACTATTCCTTGTAACCCCCCAACAAATAATCTAGTGCCCCCAAAAAATCATCCACCAAATGATCCTTTACCCCCTCAAAACTCTCTTCAAATAAAGCATTTGATAATTGAAAATCTCACCCAATTGAGGGCTTTGCGAACAACATATAAGTATGTACTAGCATTGGCTCCTATGTTATCCATGTTAAACACCATAGTGGATAACATTGAAACCCTTACCAACCAACAAAATGCCACTCTTTGTTGGCGTGACGAAATGCATGAGATGTTTGATGATGGCTTGGACTATAATGAGGTTACGGCCCTCAATATAACCAAAGATGATTTGGCTGGCCTTTTTGCAAATCCAAAAATTCGTATACCAATTGATCACAAAAAGCTTAAGCTATCAATTAAATGGTGCATAAATGATGCCATTTATGAAAACTTTTGGAATCGTTGGTGGATGGTTTTTGATATCCCTCCACATAGCAATTTAGAGGTGCCATTTTATTTCCTTAGAAAATTGTATGTAGAATTTGTGTTGAAACTCAAAGTGAACTATTGGAGCATGAAGCCCAACATGGGTGTAGGACTAGGAGTTCCTCAGGATAGACCCTCTTCCCAATGGAAGAAAGCTGACACTTTTGTCCCCCCTACTGATGTCTCCCCTCCTCCTCAAGTGCAACATCCTAATATTATGGTAGAGGCTAGCTCTCAGACCATTACAACCATTCATAGACTAAGTAGCTTGTTAATATCTCAAACTAGGTCAGTCCTACCTCCTCATGTTGATGATGCTAGCACAAGCTCATCATCAGCTAGCTCATCACACATTTGTGTGCCTCACACTTGAATTACATGCAAGAATATTTTCTTGGATCCCATGGGTGATCTTCATGAGTATCATTTTGTACTAGACAAGGATACACCAGACACACATGCAGAGGCTACAGACCCTGATGTGAGAGAGGAGGGGAATGTAGTGGCATAGAATCCTTCTATGTTGGTACATGTATAAATTTTTTTGTTATGAAATATGCAATTTAAAGTTAATTTTTATAATAGATTAATTTTAATTTTTAAGCCATACCGACTTATACATGTATGTGATCTTCATTAATGTTTAGTTGATGACTGAGGAGGAGTTGAGATAGGTTGATGATGCCATGCTCTCAGCCATTTAATTTGGCCTTGAGAGATATATGATACATTATGTTTTGTTCTCATTATTTTTTTCATTTGATATTGTAGCATATATGGTTGCTAATCTTTCTTTTATCTTGCAGGTACCACTTGTCCCTGGGGGACAAAGTGTGGGGGATGAGCCAGCACCCATTGACAAAGGAAAGGTAATTAGGTGTTTTCTATTTGATTAAATATCGATGCATTATTGTAAAATGTTTGTGGTAATGAAATTTAATTACATTATTTATTGTATATAGGGTGTGGCTACTGGCAATGAACCCATATAGATTCTGCATCATAGACACTCAGGCATTTCTATTCACATGAGAGCCCCATTGTATGTATAAGTATCATTTTTTTCCCCCTTATATTCATAAATAAATTCAAAACTGATTTCCATGATATTAACAACTACTATTTTGTATCTCATAGGAGACTCCTAGTGCACATGAGGTTCGATAGGAGAGTTTTGTAGATTTGATGATGTAGCCACTATATCTTGAGGAGGAGCCTCTACTAGTAAGTTGTAGTTTGAATTCATGATTAAATATGTTATAAATTTAGAATGCAATGAATTATAATATTATAGTTTAAGTTGTAGATTCATCTGGAAAACATATTTGAACATACATAGGCCACAATCAGTGAGGTACAAGCATTGCCGAGGGCATACAAAATGACTCTTGACTAGTGCAGGAGGTCAATGAGAGAGGTATTTATTATGAAAGTTTAATAATATAAATCTTCATTCAAAAAAAGATCATCATGCATTTGAGTAATTCAATGTTAGATACAAAGAATCATATCAATTTAGTAGTCTAACATTAGGTTTTCCTTTTCTGTTTATGTAGGAGGTAACTGATCCACCTAATGCAGTGAAGAGGCTACATTTTGATCATCCACCAGCACCCTAGGATAGTATAGTTGTTGTAGGATGCATCATGAGATATTTTGAGATGGAATATGCCACATTGTTTGTAGAAACATTGATATTATACACATTTTGATGGCATGATCAGATACATTTTGTATATGGATCTATGTATTTTGATATATATATTTGTGTACTTTGTCTATGGATACATGACCTTTGATATATATTTGTGTAATTTGTCTATGGATACATGTATTTTGATATATATTTTTGTCATTTATGTGCACAATGATATACATATTAATTTAGTATCTAGTATTGTTCAATTTATTGTGGTCCATGTGTATTGTTCATATTTATGGAATATCATTAATTTTGATCATGTTTGTTATATTCAATTCAAATGAAATAATATGTGAATAACATTTTAACAACCTTTATTATCAAATTTGGATGCAATGTTTAATTTAAAGTGCTATCATGACATAAACACACATGTTAACCTCTTACACAAGGTTATCCAAATGGAATGTGATCTCTCAAAAATGAGATAGGTTATTTTTGGCCTTGACATCATCATCCTATTGCATTTGACGGTTCATTGATAGCCCTCATGAGCTTTGAGTTACGACCCTCAGAATATTGACCTCAAAATGCACTTAGAGCACCTTAGAGACTCCTCAGTATAGGGTGGCCATGGATGATGGATGGTCTCCACAGTAGGAACAAGGGTGTCACTAGGGTTCACTCACCCATTTGGAGCTAATGGTGTTGACGATTCAATGCCAAGATCAATAGTTTCAAAGTTACGTTGTGGTGCACCTATGAATTGAGGCACACTATGAGTTTTGACATCAAGTGAGATCATTGTGCCAAATCCAAATGGAATATGATCTCTCAAAAATGAGATAGTTTATCTTAGGCCTCAAAATCGTCATCCTATAGCATTTAGTAGTTCATCAATAGCCCTCACGAGCTTTGAGTTATGACCCTCGAAAGATCGATCTTGAAACGCACTTAGAGAACCTTGGAGACTCCTCGATATAGGGTAGTCACAGATGATGGAGGATCTCTATGGATATAACAAGGTATCACTAGGGTTCACCCACCCATATGGAGCTAACAAAGCTGACAATTTGATGCCAAGATCAGTGGTTTCAAAGTTACACTATGGTGCACCTATGATCTAAGGTACACTACAAGTTTTGGCATCAAGCGAGATCGCTATGCCGAATCCAAATAGAATGTGATCTCTCAAAAATGAGATAGATTATTTTAGGCCTTAGCATCATTTTCCTATAGCATTTGATAATTCATCGATAGCCCTCATGAGCTCCAAGTTATGACCCTCAAAAGATTGACCTCGAAACACACTTAGAGCACCTTGGAGACTCCTCAGTATAGGGTGGCCACAAATGATGGATGGCCTCTATGACTAGAAAAAGGGTGTCACTAGGGTTCACTTGACCATCTAGAGCTAATGGAACTAATGATTCAATGCCAAGATCAGCAGTTTCAAAGTTACACTATGGTGCACCTATGAACTGAGGCACACTGCGAGTTTTGGCATTGAGCGAGATTGATGTGCTAAATCCAAACAAAAGGTGATATCTCAAAAATGAGATAGGTTATTTTAGGCCTCAACATAACCATCCTATAGCATTCAACTATTTATCAATATCCCTCTCAAGCTTTGAGTTACGACCCTCAAAAGATCGACCTCGAAATGCACTTAGAACACCTTGGAGACTCCTTGGTATGGGGTGGTCGTAGACGATGGAGGGTCTCTATGGTTGGAACAAGGGTGTCACTAGGGTTCACCCACCCATCCAGAGCTAATGGTGCTGATGATTTGATGCTAAGATCAGTGGTTTCAAAGTTATGCTATGGTGCACCTATGTACTAAGGCACATTTTGAGTTTTGACATTGACCGAGATCGATGTGTTGAATCCAAAAGGAAGGTGATCTATTGAAAATGAGATAGGTTATTTTAGGCCTTGGCATCACCATCCTATAGCATTTGATGTTCATTGATAGCCCTCATGAGTTCTAAGTCAGGATCCTCAAAATATCAACCTCAAAACACACTTAACGCACCTTGGAGACTCCTCAGTACGGAGTGGCCGTGGACAATGAATGGTCTCCACAGCTAGAACAAGGGTGTCACTAGGGTTCACCTACCAATCTAGAGCTAATGACATTGATGGTTTGGTGCCAAGATCAATGATTTCAAACCTATGTTGTGGTGATCCTATGAACTAAGGCACATTGTGAGTTTTGGCATCAAGCGAGATTGTTGTGCTGAATCCAAACGAAACATGATCTCTCAAAAATGAGATAGGTTATTTTAGGCCTCAACTTCATTGTCCTATAGCATTTGATGTTTTATCAATAGCCCTCATGAGCTTTGAGTTACAACCTTCAAAAGATGATGCAACTAGCTCACAACCACAACATAGGAAGTGAGGGATTCAATTATTACCACTTGGTAAATGATAGGCCAAAATAAACAATATGTCAATTGTTGTCCAAACCATCAATGATAATTATGGATAAGGAAATTAGTTGGTCATTCAATTAACTCCATATTTAACCACCATCTCAATTATTATATATCTTTTTGGGTATGCTATCTCATTCCTACCAATTAAAGGGAATCCATTAATGTAGCTAGGTTTTATTTCATTCACAATTATAAAATGCCTATACATTAAAACTAGTACATTGGCATAACAGTTATGATTATCTCTTTCTACATTGAAGCTAGAGTCCATGGCTACATTACCTTCACAAGAAGCAAGGTTTGGGTGGCACTACAATATTTGTGAATAAGTGTGTTCACCAATGGTGTCATTACAAATCTCATGTATACTTGCTTGGTGTTTGATGCAGAGATAGCACAATGGAAGTCAACAAACAAGCCCCTCTCCCACACAACTTTCAAAAATACTCCAAGTGTTAAGCCAAAGGTATGATCTATTCTCAAAAGTTCATATTCCTCCTAGAAACCATTGGAGAATGTTTCAAGTCTCACCACCCTAAGCAAGACACAAGCAACAATGAACCAACTTATGCAAATAGGACCAAATTCCCAAAAATGGGTAAAATAAGGTTTTTTTTGTTCTAGGCTTTTCCTCCACAAGAAAGGGCTTGGAAAAACTTATTTTTGACACAATTAAGGTAATCCAGTCAGCAACTCAATTTTCTCAATTAGACCTAGTAGCCTATTAGGTCTCCTAAAATAGATTTTGACCAATAACTCTAAGACTTACCAAAGGACCTAGGAAATAAAATGCTGATTCAAGTACCCTTTTCCAAGTACTAAAAATTTCCAAAGTTTCATGACCAACTCCACTCTAGCATATCCCAACCATCACCAAGTACACAACCCTAATTAACCACTTTAGGCATGGTTTTCAACGCAAATGGTCAAGAATGGGTGCATGAAATCAAATCTCCTCTACTAGACTATTCTTTAGACTCAAATAAGGGCACTTTTTTTTGACACCAAGTACTCAAACTCTTTCCTTGATTCTATCCATTCAAATTCCTCCAAAACAGGGTCAAATACATAGAAATATTTAACCTAGGGCTTGCTCTCAAAAATCACCAACGCAACCTCCTACTCCAAAACTTCCAAATTTTGATAAAGTATATCCCTAACTTCCTCCATGCCAAAATGGAAAGAAATACACTGGTGGAGAATCAAGCTAGGGTCATTTTTGTGACCAAACCCCAATTTTAAGGGTTTCTCAAACCAACAACCAAGAAAATTGAATAACTTTTGCAAAATGATTGATAGGGACTTCAAACCAAAACCAGAATCTTATAAATAAATAGTGCCAATTTATCAATGCAAAAATTTTACCCTTCAACCATTTGGTTCAGTACTACATGTGGAAAATTAGAAAAATACACTGGAAACAACAAGTTCTTTATTGATTTGAGAGCAAGTACAATGTGTTTCTTCAATCTATCTCCTTCTTCGAATGCTCAGAGCCTATATAGGATATTTACAAATGATTCAACAAACCTATGGATAGCTATAGCCATTAGGAGTTACATTTTGAAAAGTTGTTAAGAAAATTGCAAAAGTTGCTAAGCAACTTTTTGCAAGTTTTGCAATTTTTGTGCTAAGAAAAGTTTTATTGCAAATTTGTTTGCACATGGACTCTAAAAACTTCTAAGGACCCTACTAATGTTCTAAACACCTAGAATTTCCTACAAAACATGGAATTTATCAAAAATCCACTTTATTGGACCAATTGATGCCCAAGGCTTATAGTTGCACCATGGGGTCTTGTGTCCATTACAAATGTGGACTGTCATAGGGAGATCATTAGATCTATCCCTAGACGTTATTACATCAAGAAAAGAGAAAATATTAGGTTCTTTGTACCAGTGTTCCATGTGTTAATGTGATAAAAAAGGGCATGGAATGGTTAGTGATTGTGCATACCTCATGTATGTGTTGATTTTTTTTTTGATGAGATGTGGTTGGTATGTGATCGATTAACAAGATTTATTAGCATGAGCATTGATGGATAACCAATCAATTTTCCTACTAATTTAAATGGGTAGGCCTAAGGGCTCAACATGTTTGGGTGATATTGAATCCACATAGAAATCACTAGCTCTTCTAGAGATGCTAAAGGGTGTGTGCAAGTGGACTATCTGTTGAGATAATGGGTGTTGCACACATTGCATAATATTGTTATTTTATTATTTTATTTTATTATGTAATGTTGTACCTAGATGCACGTGCAACATGTAAAGATTCCCATGGAATATTTTTGATGAGTTGTATTGTAACATTGTGATAATATTTCATGTAATTATTTAATATTGGAGAAAAGAATTAAATGCCCAATATTAAATGTGGGGTCAGTGGGTTGGGTAGCACATGGTTTTAGCACATGGTTTATGTAATACCACTTGGTGGTTTTGTGGGACTTGCTAATATATAAGCAGCCACAAGGGTAGTTGTTGGAGAGAGAGAGAAGATAGTGACAAGGAGAAGACAAAAGGCAAGAGTCAAGCGGGACAAGGCTTGACAGGTTAGCCAAGGGAGCATTTGTGAAGGTTGAAAGCATGGCATGGGATGCGTGGATTCATGCTTGTTCACATAGTTTACTCGATTGTGGCTATGGCCATGAAAGCTTCCATGGTTGTATGGCAATGGTATTTTTTGTTGAATAATACATGATGATGGATGCTTTTGGAGGCTAGGTTTTTCCCTCAATGAGGGTTTCCCAGGGTATATCTTGTGTCACAATTTTGTGGGTATGTTGTCTATTCTCTTGCATGTGGATTTTAATTCCGTGTTTATTTCAGATCTATTATGGGTTATGTGGAAATGGTTATATTCTTTATTGCCAAATTTCCTTACAAGTGGTATCAGAGCTATGGTTTTATTATTGTAACCCTAGATTGAATCCATGGGAATGCATGAGAGGATAAAAGAAAGGGCAAGATAAATGAATGATATATTGTAGATCTAAGGGTTTTGGGTTTGCTGTTATGATGGGATGTTAAAAGATTTGGGCATGTGAAATTGTTAGACAAAAAGATTTTTTTGGATGTTTCATTTAAAATGAGAGTTTTGGGGGTAGCTTGCAAAAATGACCTCCTAGGTAAAAACAGACCTCACCATTGGATCCGGGTCAACATTTCCATAAATTTTGATATATAATATGCCCTAGTTTGGCCATGTTCAGAGGAAATGAAAGAGTTTTTTGGTTTCAGCCCATGATGGCCGTCAAATTTAATCCCGTCAAAAATTTCATCACAGGAAAAAAATTAAAAATGAAAAATCGTACTGAAAATGGTAAAAAGATTGTCTTAGTAAAATGGCCATAACTTTCTCTCAGAATATCAGATTTTAGAGTTCTTATAGGCGTTGGAAAGCTAATTCAGAGCACTACAAGATGGTGTAGGTATGTTTCTATGATTTTGAGATTTTGTTAGGTTTTAAGAGCCCTAAAGTCAGATGTTATTTATTTTGAGAACAAATTGGGGCATAACTTGGGCATACGATGTCGGATTTTGGACTTCGAGTAGTCAACGGAAAGCTCTTGGAGAGCTCTACATATTGGTTTAGATTTGGTGCAAGTTTGGCATGATTTATTTGTTGATATATTTATCTGAACTGTTTATGGTATATTTTGACTATGGTAACATTGTGAGTTTATGGCATTGGAGATTTAAGTTTTGATGTCATTGTATACTTAGTTCATATTTCAGTTTGGTCTCATGATGATATGGTTATCAGTGTTTGGTTTGGATATGTATGATGACTTGTTGGGTCTAAAGTTGTGCAGTGTTGTAAGCGGTCTATACTTACAAGTTGCATTTATAGCTTGGTTATGGGTTGTCTTTGCCCATTGATCTTTCATTATTGATGCATATTTAGATTGGTGGCTTGGATTTGGGTTGTCTATGCCCTAAGTCACATGATTTTATCTTCATGTAGAAGGGATGAGATGTTGTTACCAGGTACAATCATGGTAGAGGATTGTAGTTGACTATGCTGACAGGTTGGACATATTGAGAGCCAGATGCTCGATTCATGGATGTGATCATGGTGTCATAGATTTTGGCATGACATGATTGGTTATACAGGTACATCCTTGATGTTCATTAGCTTGAATTTCTAATTCAATTATGGTGGTATATCTTCTTGGTTGAGGATCATGGTTATTTGGTTTCTTTTGAGGAGCTCATGATGTGCACTTTGAGTTCTTTGATGGTTTGATGCCTTGGTTGATTCTCATGGTTAGAGGATGGTTTTTTCATCATGATGTCATGGATAGCTTGGATACATGGTTTAGTGGGACCTTGTGATAGTGATGGGGTGACAGTGCAGGATTAGTTCCTGGTTTGGTTTGGATCTTCATATAGAAGATGGATTTTATGATGCCAGAGGTGACTTGGTATCATGGTTGAGTGGGAGTTGTTGGCATTGATATATTTATTGAGTGTTTGCAGATGTTGGAGGTTTGTCTTAGATCCTATTACTACAGAAGCGTCTTTGACATTTGCATGGTGCACTTGTTATCTTCACGGTGTGTGAAGATGGTTAGATCTTGAGGACTCATGGAGTTCTTGGTTATCTTCATGGTATGTGGAGATGGTTCTTCCTGGTATGTGGAGATGGTTTTCTTCATGGTGTGTGGAGATGGTTGCATCTTGAGGACTCACAGGGTTCTTGGCAAAGGTGTGGTTTATGCTTTTATTTGGCATGTTATCCTTGGTGTGAGGATGGTTTCAATATTATGTAATGGTATACTCTTGATACACGTTTAGAGTTGTGACATGTTATGGTATGTTCATATGGAGCATGTTATCTCTTTAATTGAGATGGTAAGATCATGTTGTCATGTTTATGTTCCTGAGGCCATGGTTGGAATTTTGACATTGATCTTGGTTTAGTTTCTTGGTATTGAGTACACTGATCATAAGATAAATACTTCATGATATTGCTATGTTGCATTTGGAGTTGGCATGGATTGATTGGTTACAGGTGCTTATAGATACTTAGAGACGGTGGTGATGCCGATTTCTCTTGGATTAGAGAAGTATTTGTTGGGATGGTTGATGGTTTCAGCAAGAAGTCCGAGGGGCAGTCACCTGATATGGAATTGAGAGGAGATTTTTCTTAGATGAGTCTTGGTTGGAGACTTGGGTATCTTGATGAGAATTCTCATTCCCCACTCTTGGTCTACTCAGCAGTTTGCTACTTGAGAGGTATAGCCCATTGTTTCTCTCAGTTGCATTATATTTATGCTTGTCTTTCATGGATATGGATCTTGAACTACGGCACATGAGTTAGTTCTGGAGGGTTCATTTGAGAGATGGTTTAGCATTGGTTATCTCCATGTGCATATGTTGTTATGTTGGTTGAGTTTGGAAGATGGTTTTATATTGGGCATATTCCTTGGATTAGGAATGGTTATTCCTTGGTTTAGGAATGGTTTTATTGAGTTTGATCTTCTTGTGAGAGGCTTACATCCATGATGAGTTATATGGTATGGTTTGGGTGTTGCTGAGGCTTCTTGTTGGGGTTTTATGGAGGATATCATACTTGCACAATTTACATCTAGAGGTGTGTGTAGAAGGACATGATATAGGTTATGATTTGCATGGTTTCTCTTGGTCTTGGTTATCTTCTTGGATGTTCAATTTTTCTTATATTGGATTTGAGATTGGTTGGAGATTGTGATCACTAGTTTGTGCTCATGCATGTCATGTGAGAGATGGCATGGTTATTTCTTTCTCTTTCCTCTATTGGTTGTGGTGAACTTGGGAGAGCATTGGAGACTTGTTATGAGAGTTTTTCTTGCAGGATATCAGTTTATGTATTGTGGATGTCCTTGATGCTACATGGATTCACTTCTTTGAGATGTGTTGAGTGGATTGGTTATAGATTTGACATTATCTTTTGCAGTGGGAGCTTCTTGGTATATATGTGGTAGGTATTGCTCTTGAGGCTTGTGATTGTAGGTTATAGATTGGATATGTCGGTGATATAAGATTCACTTGTTATACCTTTGAGGTATGGATAGTTGGATGGGTTTGGCACTTTTTTGTGGGTGCTATTTCAGCTATGGATATTTTGACAACTACAGATACATGTGATTATCTTTGGATCAGGTTATTTGTGCTCGAAATTTCAGTTGGTACAAGATTTTATGATCTTCTAATGCAACAGGTTGGGTGGCTTTCTCTTTAGATGGCTTCTATGTATGTCCAGTGGGAGTGGCATAATAGGAGGTGAGATCATTCATGATTGAGATGCTGGATACTTTGATTTTTTTGCGGGTACCAAGATGGAGCACTTGGTTTATTTTGATCCATGATGGTGGATGTGCTGGGAGGGACTATTCCCTTGTTCATTTATGTGGCTACAGATTGACCCTATGCAATGTATACAACAAGTGGGAGATTGTTGAGATAATGGGTGTTGCACACATTGCATAATATTGTTATTTTATTATGTAATGTTGTACCTAGATGGACGTGCAACATGTAAAGATTCCCATGGAATATTTTTGATGAGTTGTATTGTAACATTGTGATAATATTTCATGTAATTATTTAATATTGGGGAAAAGAATTAAATGCCCAATATTAAATGTGGGGTCAGTGGGTTGGGTAGCACATGGTTTTAGCACATGGTTTATGTAATACCACTTGGTGGTTTTGTGGGACTTGCTAATATATAAGTAGCCACAAGGGTAGTTGTTGGAGAGAGAGAGAAGAGAGTGACAAGGAGA
Source organism: Cupressus sempervirens (assembly GCA_028749045.1). Taxonomy (NCBI): domain Eukaryota; kingdom Viridiplantae; phylum Streptophyta; class Pinopsida; order Cupressales; family Cupressaceae; genus Cupressus; species Cupressus sempervirens. The sequence continues at coordinate 200,742,353 of CM053792.1, forward strand.
AGACAAAAGGCAAGAGTCAAGCGGGACAAGGCTTGACAGGTTAGCCAAGGGAGCATTTGTGAAGGTTGAAAGCATGGCATGGGATGTGTGGATTCATGCTTGTTCACATAGTTTGCTCGGTTGTGGCTATGGCCATGAAGGATTCCATGGTTGTATGGCAATGGTATTTTTTGCTGAATAATACATGATGATGGATGCTTTTGGAGGCTGGGTTTTTCCCTCAATGAGGGTTTCCCAGGGTATATCTTATGTCACAATTTTGTGGGTATGTTGTCTATTCTCTTGCATGTGGATTTTAATTTCGTGTTTATTTCAGATCTATTATGGGTTATGTGGAAACGGTTATATTATTTATTGCCAAGTTTCCTTACACTATCATCCTTTAATATTGTAGAATTTCATCTTTGTGCATTTTTATGGATATGCATTTGGAAACATTTCATGCATTCTTGAAAACTCTTTTTATTAGATGTACTAGGTATGTGAATGATCAACAACCTTGTATTTCATTAATGTCATTGGACTAAGAACTAGTTTTCCTCTTAGTTGGAAGGGTGGGCCTAAGGGTTCAACACTAATGGATGATGTTGAACCACCTTGGTAATGAATAGTTCATTTGGGGAGGCTTGAGACTACATGCAAAGGGATTCTTGTCAATTTTACTCTTGCTTCAAGGGGTGGGCCTAAGAGCTCAACATGTTTTGGTGATGTTAAATCACCATATTAATGAATAGCTCATTTGGAGATGCTAAAGAGTGTGTGAAAATGGACTATCATCCTTTAATGTCATAGAATGTTATTTTTATGAACTTGTATGGATGTGGTGCACCTATGAACTTTTATGAACTATCCCCCCCATATTGATAACATAAGAGGAGATGAGGAGTATTGATAGAAAACAAGAATATTACATGGATAATGATGAATGCACGTACTAAGATCAACAAAAAATGGATTGGTAGCATAGGAAATATGATGAATATCTTGCAAGAGAGATAACTATAAAAGAAGAGTAGATGATATTGCAATTTTCTCAATTTCAAGAGGTAAAGACCCAACCACCTTGTGTTCCTAGTCAATGAACCAACCCATTAAAGTGGAGGCCCTCAAAAATGAATTTCCAAGCTCTAGGCATGTTGATCCTCTACAATATCCAAGTATACCTCCTATTTTTGAGATTCCAATTTTTAGGGGTCACAGCCTTGCAAAAGAAATTGACCAACCCCTATATGAGTCCCTACATGGTCAAATTATCAAACTAAAATGGAGGCCTTCTTGTACCAACTATCTTGATTTTAAAATGCCATTGCCTTCTTTTGTTGAGCAGAATGAGGAAGATGTGATTCAAACCACATAATAACAATAAAAAATATGAATGAGATGGTAGCTAACCAAAGCTTAGAAGATTATTTTTATAGTATTGTAAAAAAAATTGTGAGAACCTTGCTACTGAAAATTCAAAGTATATGTATTTTTCCTAATGATTCTAAGAATGAATTCAAGATGGATACATTTCTCAAGAGCATTCAATAGGTTGGTAGTTGTTATGAACTTTGAGCTACCTTAATAAAAGGAGGGGACTCCTTGACCATGGAGGAAGAGTTGGCATGATCATAATAATGCATGGTAAGCATGATGAACTAACAAAAAGGAGAAACACTATAGAAACCAGAAAATCAAGCTTAAAGTTTGTGATTTCAAGAGGCTGTGCAATTGGGTATTTTTCCCAACTCAAGTCAAGGGAGGAGTCACCATTCAAACTAGCACTTGAACATGAAGATGATTATGGAGAGGATCAAATGCAACATGTTGATTCAGTCCCAAATGTTGATACTTTCAATCAACAATGTGAATTAAGTCACACCATTTTCATTCCTCAATAGATGTTGCATCAAATGATTCAATATTGTTCATTTATCCATATTTTTGTATTTTCCTTTAAGCATGTTAATCATGGCACTTTTAAGAATAAAGTCAATTATTTTAGCCAACCAGTGAATGAATTTATTTAGCATTTATCTTGTTACTGGTTAGGCTAGAGTAGGTTAGTTTTCTAGCTTGCTACAAGTTTTACTTTGGATAATACTTATCAATTGTGGAGTGTTCATTAAGCTTAAATTTGGCTCATTATATTCTTTCCTTTCTTGTACATAGATTCAATAGGAATTTTGAATTCTAGCTCAACATTTTTGGGTAAGTATGATGATGTGTCACTACCATCTTTCTCTTCTAATAAACCAACATGGAAAAAGGTTGAAAGGTGAAACACTTATTTTAATTTGACATATCTTTAGAGATGTTAATTAACCCCCCTTAGGATCATACAACCAATAGGCTTTACTAGAGTCATGATAACCAATAAGGATTAACATTTCAATTTTATTATCATAACTCATTGTCTTCTCTTTTTGGGATATGTTATCCTAGGTTGACTGAGTCTAGAGTAGGTTAACCTAGGTTGACTAAGTCTAGAATAGGTTAACCTAGGTCCAACTGTTCCAAAATAGGATGACCCAGGTTGACTTATTCCCTAGGGACTTTGGGTCCTAGTGCAATTTTTTTCTTAGAGTTGTAAATTTGGAATTTGGGTGACTTGTAGGCTTGCTTTGTTTTTTTCCATTGTAGAATTTGAGGAATATAAATTCATGAAACCATGAAGAACACATGTATGCAAGAACTTGTCATAGATAGGTAAAGAGAAAAAAAGACAAGGGTTTATTTTTGTCTTATTTGATTACTTTGATAAAAATGGTTTTAATAATTATAATGTCAGCTCTATGTCAAATAAGAAAAAAGCCAAACTTCTAATAAGATATCCAAAAATTATCTTTCATTGTCTCCTTACTTCAATACTCATATAGCTATAAATGCTCTAAAAATTATCCTTATAGCCTTGTATCACATGTAAATATGATTTGCAAGAACTTGTTCAATATCTTCCTCTTATAATTCCTTACAAAGAACCTACCAAAATACAAATTAGGATATGTAATTAATTTAACCTATCTTTTTCATTATTACAAAAACCATACATTAAAAAAACTTCACATTTTACATCATAATACATCATAAATCTTAGGAATTCTCCCCAACACCCCACCCCCCTACTCTTCATGATGTACCTACATTCCAATATCATAAAAAATATTAGTAACTTATTATATTGAACAAGATAATCATTGGTTCATTGAATCATTATGAAAAAAATAACATAAGAAGTAAATATACCTAGTTAATTGTTCCGGTAGGGTCCTCTCTCTATTTTAGGGTCACCAACAGGGCTTCACGATCAACATTAGTAATAGTAAAAAGTTATTTTACTTTTGATCTTCCTTGATGCTTCAACAATTTTACATTTGTTGCAATAATAAGATGAGAATATATGAGAATTATTTTGTGCTTCTGATATTCTTTGAATGTAGGAATTCCATTCCTTCTAAGCATGTATGTCCACAACTATGTTCTAGCAACAACCATTGAACCAGTAGGATATGTGAATCTGATATCATCTATGATCGGTTGTGCAAGATTTTGTTTACCTCTTACATAACGTGCTAACCAATAATTGGATTTCTCATCATTCCCCTATGGTGCAACCAATACAAAGACATGTCCTAGCTAAAGAAGATCTGATAGATGGTTACGCTCAAGTGAACTTTCCATGTCATCATTTTTCATAGAGGTTATGATAGACAATGGAGTAAGATAATGTGGATCCCATATTTCCACCCACTCACTCAACTCATAGTGATCCCAATCACATTGAAAACAACTAGAACAAAAGAAAGCTAGTTGTCATGTCCAAATGGTCCATGTACTAGAATTAGAGCTCCGAAATGAATGCATTTTTGATGAGTCTCTCACTATAGCACAATCTGATCTATCACCTATGGACCCTTCCTCAACCAACCAAAAGAACCTATGTACCATGAAATCAAGAGTCCCTCCCTGTGATAATGTTAGACTACACCAATAAACAATGCTCAGAGCATCAAGAAGCTCTGTTGCTGAAATATTCAATTGCTCCTTAACTAGAGCTCTCTTCACACATGCCCCTGCTCCATCATGTTCCCCTTTCCCATGGCCAAACTCAAAAGAACTTCAAATATGAGACACCCCCATCTCTATGTACATCCTACAGAACCAATAAAACATGCAAGCATTATTGAATTGACCTGTATAGTTAACTGACGAAATGATATGTCTATCTATAGCAATTGCATGCTCCTATAAGAAATCAAAATAATTCTCGAAAAAATGTCGCACAAACTTGTGAGAGTGAGATCTATCATCACTCATATAAAAATGATACTCTCTAATAATCTTTTGATTATCTTCTGCACTACCAGGGGCATGTCTATATGTTATGTGGATGAAAATAGAAATATGAATGGAGTTGTAATACAGAGATTGTGTCTCATTTTGAGGTTGCAATGTGTAGTTCTCAACAAAGTCAACAACTAATATAATAGTGCCAATGGGAAAAGTCTCCTTACATATTCTAAATTGTTGATCCAACTACTAAGACCTGTGACTATGTCTTGCATACTTGTATAAAATATTTTTCTTGAAATCTGAAATAAAACTAGCCACACTAATTTCTTTTGCAACCAATTCACATCTAGAGCCCTCACTCCACTCTTTAATGTGTATTTCACTATTTCATATACCTTTTTTTTAATATTTTCTTTCCAAAATCTTGTTCACACCCCTCATAGAAACATGTGTCAAACTTGGATAAGCCACCACATTATAAAAGAAATAACCATCAAATCTACAACATAAAAATTGATCTAGCAAGTCTCTTGATGATTTTGGAAGCCCACTAGCACCACAATTCTCCAACATTTCTTTACTATGCAAAGTAGAATAGATTTAGCATAATAGTTCATGGTGCATAGAAAACTCAACATGATATTTACAACAACATGTATCTCAATTTTTAAGTGGCACACAATAAAATAGCTTCAAAGATTTAAAAGCCCATTGTGATATATGAAGACATGGATGACTCTCTTTAAATTGTTTGAACAACATAGTTTGACTTACCTCCAAATAGTGTTTACGATGTGGCGTGGGGTCTCTGATGCTAATTCTCAACTTTAACACATCTTTAGTATTGGGTGATACTCATGAGCTAGAGTGCCAAAATTGTGTAATTTCTTCCTTCACATCATTAGATAGCTTATTATCAAAATGTGGAAGTCTCCCACCAAAAGCCCATGTTTCATTTTGAAGAGGATCATCAATTTTTTCTCATCTACTAAGTGCTCTTCTCAAAGTAGTATGATTTAGGTTCAAGTCAATACAAGTTTGTCTCATATATCTACCCTTTCTCAAATGATTACTTACCAAGGAGCTTGTAATAACCCTTTGAGCAGCTCTCTTATCCTTCTCCTTGCTATTTTTTCCAATGCTATTGAGAGCATTGAAAAGATTCTTCACAATAATGGTAATTCTTTCCATTTTTTGATTGACATGAATCTTCAATTTGGAAAGCATAGGTCTCATCTTTTGCATCTTTAATAAGTGCATAAAAAGATGACATTTCTCCACCACTATCTTGTTGCTGAAAAACATCTTATATAGTCTTGAAACCCATAACTCAATGGTTCTTTCTAATTTTTTCCCTTCCAAATTGGTAATAATTGTTTCATCAATTTCAATTATCCATTTTGGTGTTCTAGAACCTTCATGTTGATTATAATTAGGAGATATGTAACATTCATGTGCATTGTCATGTTCAGCATGGTCAATCATGTAATTTACATTATGACCTAGTAGCATTTCATCCTTCAAATTTTCATTCTCTAAATTTTCAATCCCAACATTATCATTTTCAATTTGTACATTTTCATTCCCCAACTACACATATTCATTATCTAACTCTATGATATCACCTTCGACTAATTCATCATCAAATTGACTCACATTTAACATACCTTGTCTTTTCCTTCGATGATTTACTTTGTCCATTTCTTTATATGCTACAACGTCTTCATTAGATACCTTTCTTTTGCGTTTAGCATTTTGACGACTATTTCTCCCTGACAATATCAGACACCCAATGATATATTATCAAACTTTTTTTGATCATTTTTCCAAAATCTAACTTTTCCCAAAACCTGTGATAATGGCCCACACAAAGTGATGCTGTTGAGTCTACAATCACAGGGAATATTTTGGGAAAATCATGCCACTAAAATTTGGCATCTGATTTGGGATAGGATACCCAATAAAATTAGATATCCGATTTCATATCGGATATCCCATTTAAGATCGGATATCCGATATGGAGGCCAAAATTTTGGAGGGAAACAAGAATTAAGATTAAGATAATAATGTATAATGAGTTATCTATAATGAGTTATGAGTATATTATATTATATTATTATTAAATTATATATTATGTATAATGAGTTATGAGTTATGTATTAGATTATAATGTATTATTATATTATATTATTTTTATTATTATTATTAAATATAATAATATAATTTATATGTTATTATTATTATTATAAAATATAAATATAATATATATAAGATTATTATATTATATTATTATTATTTTTAGTATATTATTATATTTTTACTATATTATTTTTATTATATTATTTTTATTTGTTACTATAACAACATATAATATTGTTGTTATTATTATTATGGCCTATGACATAAGGACATACTAGAATTGTTTATATGGGTCAAAAGGTGCCATACGATGACCTATGACACCTTTCGACACATTCTATGGCAACATATCTCTCTAGGGGTCTTAGGACCCCTAGGGACATATTGTAATTGTTTATATGGGTTGAAAGGGGTCATAGGATGACTTATGACCCCTTTCAACACATTTCACAATGACATATGTCTGTAGGGGTCCTAGGACCCCTAGGGACATATTATAATTATTTATATGGGTCAAAAGGGGCCATAGGATGACCTATAACCCCTTTCAACATATTCTACAATGACATATGTCTCTAGGGGTCCTACGACCCCTAGAAATATATTATAATCATTTATATGAGTCGAAAGGGGCCATAGGATGACCTATGACCCCTTTCAACACATTTTGTGATGACATATGTCTCTAGGGGTCCTAGGAACCCTAAGGACATATTCTAATCGTTTATATGGGTTGAAAGGGGCAATAGGATAACCTATGACCTCTTTCAACACATTTTATTACAACATATGTCCCTAAGAGTCCTAGGACCCCTAGGGACACATTATAATTATTTATATGAGTCGAAAGGGGTCATAGGATGACCTATGACCCCTTTCAACGCATTCCATGACAACATATGTCTCTAAGAGTCCTAAGATCTCTAGTGACATATTATAATTGTTTATATGGGTTGAAAGGGGCCATATGATGACCTATGCCCCCTTTCGACACATTCCATTATGACATATGTCTCTAGGGGCCCTAGGACCCCTAGCAACATATTATAATCATTTAAATGGTTCAAAAGGGGCTATCAGATGACTTTTGACCCCTTTTGACACATTCCATGATGACATATGTCCCTAGGGGTCCTCAGTCCCCTAAGGACATATTATAATCATTTATATGAGTCAAAAGGACATTTTATTACAACATATTTCTCTAGAAGTACTAGGACCCGTAGGGACATTATAATTATTTATATGGGTCGAAAGGGGTCATAGGATGACCTATGACCCCTTTTGATACGTTTTATTACAAAATATGTCCTTAGGGGTCTTAGAACCCTAAGGACATATGGGAATCATTTATATGGGTCAAAAAGGGCCATAGGATGATCTATGGCCCCTTTTGACACATTCCATGACGACATATGTCTCTAGGGGTCTTAGGACCCCTAGGAAAATATTATAATCATTTATATGGGTCGAAAGGGGCCATAGGATGACATATGACCCCTTTCGACACATTCCATAATGACATATATCTCTAGGGTCCCTAAGACAAGTAGCAACATATTAGAATCATTTTTATGGGTCAAAAGGGGCCATAGGATGACCTATCACCCCATTTGACACATTTTATTACAACAAATGTCTCTAGGGGTCCTAGGAGCCTTAGGGAAATATTATAATCATTTATATGGGTCAAAAGGGGCCATAGGATGACCTATGACTCATTTTGACACATTCCATTATGACAGATGTCTCTAGGGGTCTTAAAACCCTTAAGCACATATTATAATTGTTTATATATGTCAAAAGGGGCCATATGATGATCTATGACCCTTTTTGACACATTTTATTACAACATAAGTCTACAGGGGTCCTAGGACCCTTACAGACATATTATAATTATTTATATGGGTCGAAAGGGGTCATAGGCCTTTTTGACACATTCTATGATGACATATGTCTCTAGACCCCTAGGGACATATCAAAATCATTTATATGGCTCCAAAGGGGCTCTACACATTCCATGATGACATATGTCTCTAAGGATCCTAGAACCCCTAGGGACATATTATAATCATTTATATGAGTTGAAAGGAGCCATAAGATGACCTATGACCCCTTTCAATACATTCCATGACAACATATGTCTCTATAGGTCTTAGAATCCCTAGTGACATATAATAATCATTTATATGGGTCGAAAGGGTCCATAGGATGACCTATGACCCCTTTCAAAATATTTTATTACAACATATTTCTCTATGGGTTCTAGCACCCCTAGGAACATATTATAATTATTTATATGGGTCTAAAGGGGTCATAGGATGACCTATGACCCCTTTCGACACATTTTATTTAAACATATGTCTCTAAGGGTCCTACGATCCCTAGGAACATATTAGAATAATTTATTTTAGTCAAACGGTGGTATAGGATGACCTATGACCCCTTTCAACACATTCCATGATGACATATGTCTCTAGGGGTCTTAGGACCGCTAGAGACATATTAGAATCATTTATATGGGTTAAAAGGGGCCATAGGGCAACCTATGATTCTTTTCAACACATTTTATTACAAGATATGTTCCTAGGGGTCACATATTACAATTGTTTATATGGGTCAAAAGGGTTCATATGATGACCTATGACCCCTTTCGACACATTTTATTACAACATATGTTGCTAGTGGCCCTAAGACCCCTAGGGACATAATAGAATCATTTATGTGGGTCGAAAGGGGCTATAGGATGACCTATGACCCCTTTTGACACATTCAATGCTAACATATGTCTTTAGGGGACCTAGGACCCTTAGGGACATATTAGATTCATTTATATGGGTCGAAAGGGGCCATAGGATGACCTATGACCCCTTTTGACATATTTTATTATAATATATGTCTATAGGGGTTGTAGGACCCCTAAGGACATATTATAATAATTTATATGGGGCACAAGGTGCCATAGGATGACCTATGACCCATTTTGACATATCTTATTACAACAAATGTTGCTAGGGGCCCTAGGAACCCTAGGGATAGATTAGAATTGTTTATATGGGTTGAAAGCAACCATAGGATGACCTATCACCCCATTCAACACATTTCATGATGACATATGTCGCTAGGGGTACTAGGGACATATTACAATCATTTATATGCATCGAAAGGGGCCATAGGATTACCTATGACCCCTTTCAACATATTCTATTACAACATATGTTGCTAGGGGTCTTAGGACCCCTAGAGACATATTATAATAATTTATATTGGTCAAAAGTGGCCATAGGATGACCTATTACTCCTTTCAAAACATTCAATGATGACATATGTCTCTAAGGGTCCTAGGACCCCTAGGCACATATGACCTATAACCCCTTTCAACACATTCCATGATGACATATGTCTCTAGGGGTCTTAGGATCCCTAGGGACATATTATAATCATTTATATTAGTCAAAAGTGGTCGTAGGATTACCTATGACCCATTTCAATACATTTAATGACAACATATGTCTGTAGGGGTCCTAGGAACCGTAGGAGCATAGTATAATAATTTATATAGATCGAAAGGGGCCATAAGATGACCTAGACCCCTTTTGACATATTATAATCATTTATATTGGTTGAAAGGTGCCATAGAATGACCTATGACCCCTTTCAAAACATTTCATGATGACATATGTCTCTAAGGGTTCTAGGAACCCTAAGGACATATTATAATCATTTATATGGGTTGAAAGGGGCCATAGGATGACTGATGATCCTTTTTGACACATTCCATGATGACATATGTCTCTAGGAGTCCTAGGACCCCTAGGAAGATATTATAATCATTTATATGGGTTGAAAAGGGCCATAAGATGAACTATGACCCCTTTCGACACATTTTACTATAACATATGTCCCTAGCGGTCCTAGGGCACCTAAGGGACATATTATAATTGTTTATATGGGTTGAAAGGGGCCATAGGATGACCTATGACCTCTTTCGACACATTTTATTACAAAATATGTCCCTAGGGGCCTTAGGACCCCTAGGGACATATTAGAATCAGTTATATGGGTCAAAAGGAGATAGAGGATGACCTATGACCCCCTTTTAACACATTCCATGATGACATATGTCGCTAGGGATCCTAGGACCCCTAGGAACATATTAGAATCATTTATATTGGTTGAAAGGTTCCATAGGATGACCTATGACCCCTTTTAACATATTTCATGATGACATATGTCTCTAGGGGTCCTATACCCCTCGGGACATATTATAATAATTTATATGGGTTGAAAGGGGCCATAGAATGACCTATGACCCCTTTTGACATATTCCATGATAAAATATTTCTAAGACCCCTAGGGACATATTATAATCATTTATATGTGTCAAAAGGGGCCATAGGATGACCTATGAGCCCTTCTGACACATTTCATTACAACATATGTCTCTATGGGTCGTAGGATGCCTAGGGACATATTATAATTGTTTATATAAGATGAAAGGGTTCATAGGATGACCCATGATCCCTTTTGACACGTTTCATTACAACATATGTCTCTAGGGGTCCGAAGACCCCTAAAGACATATTATAATTGTTTATATGGGTTGAAAGTGGTCATAGGATGACCTATGACCCCTTTCGACCCATTTCATTAAAACATATGTCTCTAGGTGTCCTAGAAACCTTAAGGACATATTATAATTTTTTATATGGGTTGAAAGGCACCATAGGATGACCTATTACCCCTTTTGACACATTTTATTACAACATATGTCACTAGAGGTCCTAGGACCTCTAGGAACATATTATATTTATTTATATGGATCGATAGAGGTCATAGGATGACCTATGATCTCTTTTGACACATTTTATTACAACATATGTCTCTATGGATCCTAAGACCTCTAGGGACATGTTATAATCATTTATATGAGTCAAAATGGGCCATAGGATGACCTATGACCCATTTTGACACATTCCATGACAACATATGTCTCTAGGGGTCCTAATATCCCTAGGGACATGTTATAATCATTTATATGGGTCAAAAGGGGCCATAGGATGACCTATGACTCCTTTCAACACATTTTGTTACAACATATATCTCTAAGGATCATAGGACCTCGAGGGACATATTATAATTATTTATGTGGGTCAAGAGGGGTCATAGGATGACTTATGACTCCTTTCGACATAGTCCATGATGACATATGTCGCTTGGGGTTCTAAGACCCCTAGGGACATATTGTAATCATTTATATGGGTCAAAAGGGGTCATAAGATGACCTATGACCCCTCTCAATGTATTTAATCACAACTTATGTCCCTAGGGATCCTAGGACCCTTAGAGATGCATTTGATTGGTTCCAATGGGTCGAGAGGGGTCATATGTTAACCTATGATCCCTCTCGATGCATTTCATTACAATCTATGTCCCTAGGAGCCCTAGGAGCCCTAAGGACCCATTAGGAATACGTCGAAATGTGTCACTAGGTACCCTAGTGACATGTTGTCATGAAATGCATCAAAAGGGGTCATAGGTTTCGATGCATTTTATGACAATATTATATTTAATAATAATATTATATTATATATTTTAATATAATAATAATATATTATTAGTTTATAGAACAATAATAATCATATATTTTACTAGATTATAGATTTAATAATAATAAACATATATACTATTGTATTTAATAATAGTCATATAATATTACTATATATATTTAATAATATTATTATTTATCACATATATTACTATATTATATTTAGTTATAATAATTATTATTATATTTACAACTATATTATATTTAATAATAATCATACATATTACTATAATATAATAATAATTATAATCATATATAATAATAATAGTTAATAATAATATCAATGTCCACATTTCTCCCAAATAAATTTCCCTCTAAAACACTCTAAAGTTTCCGTCTCAAATTTATTTCCTCTCAAATTTCCCTCCAAAATTTCAATTGAAAAATCATGGACCTGATCGGATACTTGATTTCAAATCAGGTATCTGATTTGAAATTGAATACCCAATTTGATTTTGATTATCCAATTATGCTCGATATTTACCAAGCCTATTTGGTCAACCCAAGAAACATGTTTGAGAAGGGTTTCACTAACACTCATACTTCGAGAAGCCATCTGACAATGTTATTTTCATCGAAATTGAATGAAACAAAAAGTATTTTTTTATAACACTCTCAAGATTCCATCAATATAATTGTTGTCAAATTCTAAGTTTGATAAGTATTTATTAGTTAATTTTCAATAAAGGTGATTATAAAGTGTTGATTGACATACTGATTGAAAAATAGCTATAACTTTCAAACAGTATCACATTTTTTAAATCCAAAAGTTGCATCACATTCTATGCTTTGCCTAGTATAAGAAAAATAAAATAAATATTAAATTTGGTAAAGTTTTCTATTAGTTAAGGTGGTCAAACACAGGAGTTTTTTTCTGAAAATTTTTTAGTAGAAAATTCATATTTAATTATTTATTGCAAATAAAAATACCCAAAATATGCATCACATCCAGGCATCAGTCTACTTTTTATATCTATAATTATATTAAAAAAATATTATCATTTGATTTTGATTAAGGTGGTTAGACATACACCTACCTTTTATTTTTGCCTTGAAATTTTTGTAGTACTACATTAAAATCCAAACTTTTGACTAATCATTTGTTTTTTTCTCCAGATAGGGCCTAGTAGTTTAGAAACTAAATTCAATTTCCTACAGATTATTTTCTTACAACTTTTTGATATAAAATCCAGAAACACTTTAAAATTATGTGTCAAGTTGACATAACCCTGATTTGTTGGTTTTTCACTACCACTTAAGGCCATAGTTTGGTTGACCATGATCCTGCACATACCCAACAAGAGTCCAGATTTTGTTATTTTCTATCTATTCTATCTCTTCAATCCAAATTCCATTTTCAAGAGCATCTTTAACACTTCTAGATTCAAATTTAGCAAGTAAACATGTACCTTTTAATTTTCCTCTTGTCATTATTCCATCTAATTTCTCTCCAATAATCTAATCAAGTGCATTTTTCCTTCTAACATGTATTGCTAACACACACTCTTTGCTTTTTGAATTTGAGCTCCACCATCTTCATCTTGAATTTTAGTTTCAAGCTCAGGTCCTTTTGTTTGTGACTCAGGTCCATTAGGCTCAGTTTGAGCTAGCTTGATAGCCTCTAATTATGACTCGAGTCCTTCAAATTGTATCTTAGGTTGTACTATCTATAATTTTGTAACTATTGGGGACTCAAGAGGTGAAGCTTCCTTTCTTTTAGATAGATTTTTCAGGGTATCAAGTTCATAGTAAAAAAATCTTTTGTAATCTTGTGGTTCCTTGTTGCTCTCTTCTTCACTCTTTTCTACAAACTCATCAATTCTAACATGTGCACTTTCTATAATTTTATGAGTAGAAAAATTCAAACATCTATATGCTTTACTTTTGTAGGAGTATCCTAGAAATATATATTCAATACCTTTTACATCAAATTTACCTTTTCTAGATTCTTTCAATATATAACATTTGCTGCCAAATACTTTCAAGTAACTTACATTAGGTTTATAGCCATACCATAGGTGATAAGGTGTTTTTTTTAAATCTTTCTTCAACTATACTTTATTCAAGGTATGAATTGTAGTGCTGATAGCTTCCTTCCAATATTTGAGAGCAACCTTCTTTTCAATCATCAGGGTTCTTGCACAATCCATGATAGATCTGTTTCTTCTTTCAACTATACCATTCTGCTATGGTGTACAAGGGGCTAATACTTGTCTTTTGATTCCTCTTTCAATATAGAAATTATTGAGTTCATTAGAGATGAATTCACAACCTCTATCTAATCTTAAGCATTTCAACCTCTTTCTAGTTTCATTTTCAACTCTTTCTAGATACCAATTGAATTTTTGAAAGGCTTTTGATTTTTCTTTTAGATACATTACTGTCATCATTCTAGAATAGTCATCAACAAAAAAAATGAAATTTTTTTCTCCACTAAAGCTTTCGATTCCAATAGGTCCACATAAATTTGTATGAACAATTTTCAAGGCTTCTTCTGACTAATGGTTTTTGTTTTTGAAGCTAGTCTTTCCCATCTTACAAATTTGGCAATTCTTGCATAGACCCATCTCAGGCTTCTTCAAACTAGGAATAGCTCTTAATATTCTATGTTTTCTTATCTTAACCAAACTATCAAAGTTCACATGACATAGCCTTTTGTGTCATAACCAACTTTCTTCTACTTGAGCAATAAAACATGAACAATCACTGAGAGCAAGATAAAATAGATTACCTTTTATTTTCTTGCCAGATCCAACCAGATTTCTTTTCCATCCGCTAGTATGGCTTTTCTATTCATGAATTCTACCTTGAATCCAATGTTATTCAATTGTGTTACACTCAATAGATTATTCTTTATCCCTTCAACCCAATAAGCATTGTCACATATAAGTTCCTTAGTTAATGAAATACATCCTTTTCCTTCTATATTACAAAGTTCATCGTTTCCAAATCTTACACTACCTCCATTAGAATATTTCATGTGCTCAAATTTTGTTGTTGTTGATGTGAACAATCACTATCAATAATCCATTTATAATTTATGATAAAATGAGAGGTAAGTGCCATCTTATCTCCTTCATCATCAGATTCATCTTTCACAGCAATATATACCATTTCATCTTCACTGTTATCAGAATCTTCAGCTATAAAATAAGATTTCTTACCTTTGTCCTTGTAGTTCTTGGAGTCCTTCTTACCTTTATGATTATTTCATTTATTCTCATACCTAATTTCCTTATTTGGACACCTAGCAACAATGTGACCAACTTATTCAGAATAAAAGTAGATCAGAGGAACTTTACCTTTGTACTTTCCACTTCCTTTGAAATACTTCCTTGGAAGTAGGGCTTCAACAACTTCAAGATTACTGTCTGAACTTTATTCTGATGTTCCTTCTTCTTCACTTCCTAATTGTCTAGACTTTGATTTCTTACCCTTTTCTTTGAGTGAGAGTTTAGCTTTAAATGTAGATTCAATATTCTTTGAAATAGGAACATAGTTATCATAGTTTTCTAGTTCAAAAGCTATCAATCTTCCTACTAGAGCATCCAATCCTAGTTTTTTATTTGGATCACATCTCATTTCTTGAATAGTAGAAAATCTAATTGTATAAATAGGAAGAAGAGTTCTAAGAACCTTTCTTACAATAGTTTCCTCCTTAATGTCTCCTCCAGATGCTTTGATTCTTTCAACATATTTTGCAATTTTTTCATCTTATCTCATTTTCATTTGGTCAAATTATCCTCTAAGGCTTTCTACTTTGGCTCTTCTTACATTTTCATCTCCTCCATAGATATCTTTTAGTTTGGTCCACATTGCATGAGCAGTTTTGTAATTCTTTACCTCATCAAATTCAACATAATTGAGAGCAGATGCAATATCAATAATCATGATATTGTGAATCTTATTTTCAGCAATATCTTCAATTGATAATTGTTCTAGTGGGAGTCATGTATTTAGCATTAAGATATTTTCAACCTAAATCACTGATGGTAGCTAGATGTAACCTCATAAGTCCTTTCCATGCTCCAAAATTGTTTTTGTTCAGCTTGGGAATCTTTCTTAAGTAAGACATCTTGATCTTTAGCTTAGGTCCTTGAAACCTTCTCTATAAGCACCAAAAAATCTAATGCCAATTCTTAAAAATATAAGAGGAGTAACTAAGAGGTGAGGGGTGAATCAATTACTACTAAAATAAATCTTAGATCCATTAGATGTCACTATAGAAATACAAACTAAAAATTGAATACTCTTGAAGCTCGGTAAACACACACAAAATGTTATAACTCAGTAATAATTGAATTAGCTTAGTAAATGGTCAACATATAAAATTTTAGATGTTTTCTGTGATTACCATTACATTAACTGAGTTGCAAATATATAAAATAAAATAACATGAACACTCTTGACAATAGGATTTAACGTGGAAACCCAATTTGGGAAAAACCACCAATTGCAACTAGTTACTATTTTCAGTCTTCTAAAAAGAGCCCTATTAGGAGCCAACCCTGTTAAAGGTTACAAAACATAGTGCTAGGTTTTAGCCTATTAGAAGATTTAATCACCTTGTTAGGAGTGACCTTGTTAGAGGTCTTGAGATAATTCAATAGAACTACCACCTTGTTGGAGGATTTGCAAATAGCTATTAAGCCAACTTTGTTAAGAGATTTAGATCATTGATACAATGGTTAGAGAGTAATAATGAGATGACCTGATTTGAATGCAACTAATTTCTAGATTATAGATCTCTATTCTAGCTTGTATTAGATCCTTTCTAGTCGAATATAGCTTTACTGTTGCACAAGGATATTCTACTTATCCTTCAAATTCACTTTGTCAAGTTGGCTCAAATAAAACTTAGAATAATTAATACTCATCACCTTAGTCAACTGAAATTAATAGATAAATTAATTAATCTTAATATGCCAAAATAAGAAAATCCTTTGTTAGCTAACCCAGCTCAGTAGAAACTAACTCATAAATGATTTCCTTTGTTAACGAATAGAAACTTAGTTAACACAAAAATCCTTTGGCAACTGAGTGAGCTTGGTTAGCATTAGTTCCATCAAAATTTCCTTCATTAATAAAGCAAGCTTGGTTAAGACTCACTTTTTGCCTATTTTCCTTTGACACCTAACTAAACTAGGTAGACACTACCTTCTAAACTAGGCAAACATAGAGTGCTCAGTAGATATAGAAAATTGTCTTCATTGCTTGAGTGAGCTTGACATATACTGATTGATAATGATTATGGAATTTGTGCAACATCAAAGATAATACACAATTAATCAATTGTATCCAACACCATTTGCATCCCTTTATTATTGTATGTCTGATATATTTTTCTATTGGAACAAAGGTCCAAGTAAATGCTTGGTGTATTTGATAAGGTTGTTGGTTATTTGAGAAGGATACTTCATAAGAATGAGGTCTTTATGAACATCGATGTCTAATTCACAAGGCGATAAGATAGATCAAATATCTTGGTGTATAGAATGTCATTGGTATCCTAGATGTATGTGCTTAATTTATTTTATTGCCCAATAGATAAGGCTCTGATCAACTTCAGAATCAACCTATTCTTACAGCTGCATATTTGGGGTTTTGCTGAAATCAACATCATTAATCAAATATCTTTCCCTTTAATGTTGAAGAACTAAAAAGGATGCCATCACTTAGCTTATCAATTTATTTGTCCATGATATTAGCTATTCCATGTTTGAGATCTTTGCATAAGTGTTAGAAGATTAAGGGTTTTATCTACTTTGTTTAGATTTAGTGTATGCTTTTGACAACGGGTACCATAAAAAGAATCTACTAGTCCACCCACCTAGGTTTTGCAAAGCCTAAAGTAGAAGAAGGGTCTAGCCTTATAGTTGGCCTAGTGTCTGAAAGGGTATGTTGAGGATGGGAAGTAGCTGCCCCTAGATGTATCTTGTTCTTATCAGGGTAATTTGAAATCATGAAATTTCAAAACACCAACACCACCTATAAAAACTCATTTATTTGACCTTGATACATTCTAAAAGTACATTTAATTTCCTATTATTGTGTCATTTCAATGTCTAGTTATATATGTTAACATATTGATACTTTTTTGGCATTGTCACTACAAGTACAATCTTAGCAATTGTCTAGAAACTCTATCTCATCCCTATTGCATTCTTAATCAATTTAATCAATAATTATAGTATGTTGATTCAAAAATTACAAAAATAATTATTAGATTCCTATGAAATCACTCCTAGAAGTTTCATCATAGTAGAATTTTTTTATTTCTTCAATATTTTCCTAGTACGATTATTACTAGATTCCTCTTCTTAATGACATATAGTATATCTTTGATGCTATGTAAAAATACCTAAAAATTACATATATGATTCAACCATTCTTGTTGGTCAATCAATTTATGATTTGATGGTTTAGTGGTCACAATTTATATCCATTTTAATGTGGATCAATATCAGATTCTTCTAATTAATTTTTTTATGGGAGTTTTTTCATTTCTTCCATCACATGTAGAACGTTAACCATTAGATGTGTAGAATTTTACAACATAGATGTAGCTAAAAAAGGGAAGCTACTTTTACAAAAAAGAAAAGAAAGAAAAAACATGTTGAATAAGAATAAACTATATTGTTTACACAAGTTATTAAATACAAGAATTAACAAGAACAAATAAAGACATGAAAATAAATTATGCATTGAGATGAAATAAATACATGAGTAGAATTTATGCATGTCAGTGCATGTAATTTATGAAGATTGACAAAGTCTAAATGCATGATACACTAGGAAAAATTGGAAGAGAAAGAGGGATTTAAAAATAAAAACTCCTTAGCATAATATGAAACTAAATTATAATATCTTGACTATTGACATGCAACTTTAGTTTCTTTGTAAATAATGAATAGTCAGATCATAGTTCTATGTTAATTTTGCATTAACAGGATGCTCTCAAAATATTTAGTCACTTAGATAGTAGTATTACAATAATAATGCCTAAAATTTGAATGAAAAATGACCAAAAAAAATTGTGTCTTGGATTTCTTTCAAACTTGAGGATTTTTGGTCTCTCTTGCTATAGTAATAATTGTATTCTACCATCTCCATATTCATGATAGCATGTGTGAGAAAAAAGAAGTGTGATAATTGTGGATACTACTAGTGATTACTATTATTTGAGCTGATTGATCTCATTGTTTTCTACATGTGCTAATAAGGAAAAATATGTTTCTACTATATATTTGCAATACCTTCTTTATTTTTACTAAATCACCCTTTTCGACATTCTCTTGATAGGAATTATGTTTCCATACAAATCTTGTTGTATAGATTTTTAGTTTATTTATTTAAACTGTTAAAGCTTAGCTCTTTTGA
Source organism: Cupressus sempervirens (assembly GCA_028749045.1). Lineage (NCBI taxonomy): Eukaryota > Viridiplantae > Streptophyta > Pinopsida > Cupressales > Cupressaceae > Cupressus > Cupressus sempervirens. The sequence continues at coordinate 200,761,755 of CM053792.1, forward strand.
GGTAAAAACTAAAAGGGATTAGATATGAAGCTATGTAACATATTATTAGTCTTTTGGATTGGTAAGAGGCTAAAGTCAAGATTCATTATTATTATGTATATATATATATATTAGAATAATTTATTATTTATTAGTATTTAAAAACTTTTTATATCATTTTAGCTAGCTCTAAAATTATTAAATTTCATATAGAAGTTGACCAAAATGATTTACATATGTGTTTGTGCCATTACAAACTCATGACAAAATTGAACTACTTAGCATCTGAATGTTTTAATGTTTGGTCATAGTGAATCATTCATACTAGAACCCCACTTCTATATACTTGTTTTTATAGGAACCATTAAGTTATTATTGTACTTGGTTCCAATTGTATTTCTTAGCTCATACACATTCTCATTCTCAATTGAATGCTCAAAAATTATTGATGTGTTCAATTAGAGCTTTGTATACTCAATGTTTACTAGATAACTTAGTCATAGTGATGATAGTGTAATCTTTCCTAGTAAATGACTATATGTTTAGACACTAAGAAACAACATAGACTTAAAGGTTAGCAAAAAAAACCTAATAAAATAATGTGCAAACAATGCCAAATGGGTAAAATGACAAAGTCTAGTTTCAAGAGAAAGACCTACACTTCTAATGATATTTTGGATTTGGTTTATAGTGACTTATGTGGTCCTATTGGAGTGCAAAGCTATTATGATGATAATTATTTTATTTTTATTGTTGATGAATTTCTAATCTTGAATGATGAATATGATATTTCTTAACAAAAAATCTAATTTATTTCAAAAGTTTAAGTGGTATCTAGAAAGAGTTGAGAAAGACATAGGAAAGAGTCCAAAACATTTGAGATTGCATAGGGGTAGTGAATTCATCCTAGATGAGTTCAACATATTTTGCAATGAAAAGGGTATCAAGACAAAAATGAGTTCACCGAGAATTCTACTAAAGAAAGGTATAGCTGAAATGAAGAATACATCAATAATGGACTATGTAAGAAGATTGATGATGGAGAAGAATATTTTATAGAAGTACTAGAGAGAAGTTGTAAAAAATACAATATATACTCTTAACCAAGTGCTATTCAAGAAAGGTACAAACAAATCACCTTTTGAACAATGATATAGTTATGAACCAAATGTGAATTATTTTAAAGCATTTGGAAGTAAGTGATACATATTGAAAGATGCAAGAAAAGGTAGGCTTGATACCAAAAGTGATGAAGGCATATTCCTAGGTTAATCCACTAAGAGTAAAACTTATAAGTGTTTGAATTCTAACACTATAAAAATTGTGGAAAGTGAAATTATTAGAGTTGACAAATTTGTAGAGAAAAATTAAGAAATTTGCAAGAGAGAAATTGAAGATTATAAATATTTTGTGTATATTTATGAAGGTGAATCTAGAACCTTACTTGAACTAGAAAGGTGACTAGTGAGCACTAGTAGCTAGGCATTATCAAGGTTCCAAAAAAGAGATCTTCTGAGTATCAATAAACTGTCAACCATCAAGCTATAAGATCCAAGTCACAGATTGACATTGTCAACCATTTGATAGAAGAAGTCGAGTTGTAACTAGAGTATCGAAAAGAAATATTCAATTGTATATTATCATTGATGTTACACAAATATCATAGTCTAACTAAGCACAACTAGTATCAATCGAGCTCAATTAGGCACCATTAAAGACTTCAATATCAACCTAGCAGATTTAAATTTAAACCAAGTTAGGTCAATCAATGAAGGGAGTTAGTATTAACCAAGTGAGATTTGTTACCAAACAAATTCATTATTAATCGAGTGACTCAGTTGAGTGTTCGCCAACTATTGATGGATCACTTTTTTAAATTAATTATTTAATACAAGCCAACCTAGTAGATGTTAAATATTTTGGGTGAAAGCACAAACTTGCATCACCCTTTTATAAAGGAAAAGGCTAAGAAAAGTATAATTGTTCACCATCAATGACATAAAACTAGTATTATTATTTAGAATTTGAAAATGAAGTAAACTAATGAAATTTTAAGAAATGGATGAAGTTTAGGATTACAATTTTTAATAATTACTTCGAATAAGAAATGCTATATTTTCCTATTTTTTAATGTTAACTGTTTAGTTGTTGAAAAATGCTAGAAATCAAGGGTCTAGTTTTCACCACAAAATTATAGGGAAGTAAATTTATTTCCCTTTGATCTCATATTATGTTATAGATAACATATGTAGCTAGAACAATCAAAAATAAAAATTGGCTTTCGACCTATGTTTTCTCTTTTATAACAATCCAAACTTCAACTTATTCCAATCGGTAGTTATCATCTCCCACCACACTTTTCAAAATAATTCTATTCCAATCGGAAGAAAACTTATAGATTCTAAAAGAGGACTCTCTCCTCTAGAATGCTATATAAATTTTATTTTTTATTGATTTGATTTAATATTTTTTTCTTTCTTAAAATCGACATCTTCTTGAGTGTTAAATATGTACTTGTAGAATTTTTTAATTACAAAATACTATATCTAATTAAAACACTATAAACTCTATATGTGAATATTCTTGACTTTGAGCTCTATAAAATGGTTTTTATATGTTATTAAAAAAACATGATAATAAAAAAATAGTACGAGTAATTGAAATGTTAGTTTTCTAAAATAATTGTATTTCTTTAGTAATTGGATACTAACTAGTATAAAACATGCATTTAATACACATTTCCAATTGGAAAAGTGTAAGACCATATATAACTTAGCTAGAATAAATTTATCAAGATCATATGTTTGAAAAAAATTGATTTTTAGATAGAAATACTCAAATTTAGTTGTTCTGATAAGTCAACCTGAAAGGTGACACAACTTTTTACTTTTACCCTTGTTTGAAAGGGTATTCAAGCCAACTTGGCATTGGGTTTGATATATATGCAAGGTCAAGTTGTGGATTGATTTACTAAATTGGAAGAATGAGAAAGATACAAGATAAGAAGGATATTTGATTAAAGATAGAAAATCCAAGGAGCTAGAAAGAATATTCTGATCAGGGATGATCAAAAGGATAAACTATAACAATGATATGAATCTACAAAGTTAGTTTCTTCATTAATTAGGTCAATCATTCTTACTCTCTAATAATTGTAGAAGTGAAGAAATCTCTTAATAGAGTTGGATTAATTGTCATTTTGTAAATCCTCTAACAAGGTGGTATTTCTAGATTAAAGTGTCTAAAGACCTATAACAAGGCCACTCATAATATGGTGATTTGAATCCTTTAACATGGTCAAACTTAACAATGCATTTTGTAACTTTTAACAAGGTTTTCTCTTAATAGGACTCACTTTAGAAGAATGAAAAGTTGTAACTAGTTTTTCAAATTGGGTTTCCATGTTAAATCTTAGTGTCTCATGTGTTCATGCTATTTTCTTAATACTTAATGTGTCTAAAATTTAAGACACATTAATATATTAAGACTTATTTTTTAACTGAGTTATGTTGTATATCTAGTTCTAACAGAATAGTGCAAGGATTTGGCTAAGTGAAAAGTTTGTAATGACATTTAAAGGACTTCAAGTTGTTTTTGTAGTAACTGATTCACCCCTCCCCTCTAAGTTATTCCTCTTATATTTCCAAAATAAAGATGATTCAAGAAGTTGAACATGCACAAACTAATGAACATCAGTAAGAAAATAGAAGATCTGATTCTATACTCATAACATACATGAGAAGACATCATGTACTAGATCAAATTATTGGAGACAAGGATTCAAGAGTCATAAAAAGAAGACTAAAAGATGAAACATGATTACGATGTATATTTGAACCCAAATCAATCAAAGATGCTCTAGAAAATGAAGATTGGATCAAGAAAATGAATGAAGAAATTGAACAAAATGAGAAGAACAAGATATGGATATTAGTTTCAAAACCAAAGGATAAAAATATGATTAGTACTAAATGGGTATTTATGAAAAATTTGAATAAGAAGGGTGACATCACAAGTGATAGGACAAGATTGGTTTGTAATAGATATGCATAAGAGGAAGGAGTTGACTATGGAGAAACTTTTTCTTTAGTTACAAGGTTGGAAGGAGTGAAAACTTTTATTGCATATGCCACTTGCAAAGGATTTAAAGTTTACCAAATGGATGCAAAATTTGTATTTCTAAATAGAATTCTTGAGGAAGAAGTCTAAATTGAATAGCATGAAGGATTTGTTGATCCAAAAAAAAAAAAATATGTTATGTAAGTTACACAAATATTTATATGGTTTAAAGAAAGATCCCAGGGAATGGTATTAAAGGTTACACAACTACTTGGTTTTAAATTTCTTTGAAAAAAAATGACAATAGAAATCTATATCTAAAAAGAGAATCTAAAAGAAAGATATTGTTAACTGAATTATTTATTGATGATATCATATTTGGAGGAAAGGATGCATTATGCAAGTCTTCTGCTAATGAATTGAATAATGAGTTTTAAATGTCAATGTTTAGAGAAATTAAATTCTTTGTTGGATTGAAATTATATTAAAATAACAAAGGTAGTTATATTACTCAATCTACATATGTGAAAGAAATTTTGAAGACCTTTGGAGTAGAAGACTTAGTACTAGTTAGCATGCCTATGGTGAGTGAACACAAATTTAAAAGAATTATTATTTAGCTAAGGTGAATTAAACATTATATAGGTCAATGAATGGAAAACTACAATATGTTTTACATAAGAGACTTGGGATTACATTAGTTATTCAAGTTGTTGCTAGCTTCTCTGCTAATTCTAGAGAGAATCATTAGTAAAGAGGATACTAAGATACTTGAAAGGAACTAAAGACTATGGCCTATGGTACAAGAGAACTGACAAATTTTAGTTGAAAGTTTATACAAATTTTGATTGGGAAAAAAATGTCAATGACAATAAAAGAACAATTGGATGAGCTTTCTATTGGAAATAGAATGGGAAAATAAGCTCTAGGAGGGGGGGGGGAAGGTGTGGGTGAATCAGTGCTTAAAAATTCAACATTAAAATCATTCATCACACATCCATCTCACAATATATGCATGTAAACTAAAATATGGAATTACTTAAGCACATATATCCATAACTTGAAAGTAAATAAAATTCAACACATGTATGACACAAGATATTTGGTTACCTAGAAACCCACCAAGGAGAAGGTAAAACTGGGGTGGGGATGACACCCGCAAATATTCACTACTGCAGTAATAAAGTGTATCTAATGAAGGTTACAATATTTAATTATGAAAAATGATCTACCCCCATGATAGGTCTACCCTATTAAAGGCTTACAAGACTACATTAGATCTTACCCTGTTAAAGGATTTCAACACCCTATTAGAAGTGTACCTAGTAAAATGACACCTAATTTACAATGAAGTAAGCACCATGTTAAAGGATTTACAAAAGCCTATTAAGACTAATATGTTAAGAGATTTAACTGATTCAAATATTAGAATGTCTCAAAAATGATGTTGTATTTAGCACTATATTGCTAGATAATAGATCACCTCTTTCTAGATGTGTACTTCATCCTCACTAATCAGATATATCTCTTCTATCTTCTAATTCCTTCCCTCTATTCTCCTATAATTGATTCTGTTATGTATGTCAATTCATAACCCCTTTATCCACCATGAATGCTCTATTTACACATGCAAACTTCTCTCTTTTCTCCTTCTACATTCATAAAATGTTTATGGTTTTTCCTCCTTAAGACCTAGGTGACTTAGGGTTAGGTATGAATCAACAATTGTGATTTTCCTATTATGTCACTTAATACTTCCCTTTATCTGATCGGTTGCATGTACTACATAGGGATTCTCAATAAATATTTTTCCTTATCATCTAAGATTGCAAAAAAATCTTTAAGTCGGCTCCAAAATGGTTTACATAGTAGTTTGTGCCATTACAAAAAACTATGATATAAATGTATTACTCAACACTTGAAGTCCCTAATGCTTGGCATCAACTACAACTTCAATGGTATAACTCAGCCTCTAAATGGCTTGACATCTATTGATTAGTTGGCATCTGAATGACTCGGCACTTATTGTATATATTTTTCTTGGAATATACTATCTGGTAACTTATACTCAGCATGTATTACTTTTTCATCATGAACTACGTATATGGCTTAAGTATATTATCACTCATATGTCAAAACTAATTTGAGATTAAAAATCTCCCCCTTTCACATGAGTGGCAAAATACTTGGTCATGCATGAAAAACATTAGCCTTTCAAGCATAACTCATATAACATCCATTTACATACAAAATTTCAGAAGTTCAAAAATTTGCAAACCTTATGACTCATTAGTCATACCTCAAAATTCAATAATTTCCCCTGAGTTGATTATTCCATTTTGAACTAAAAACTAAATAATCCTTCTAAGTAGATTCTACATATGCTAACTCGTTGACTCTATCTCTGTCTGATCTTCAAATTATCTCTCCTTATCATGCATTCTTGCATTCTCCCCCTGACTCTATCTCTATTTGATCTCCAAACTTATTTCTCCTTATCATGCATTCTTGAATTCTCCTACTTTATTTATTCTACCCCTTTTGACACTTATGTCATGGGTTATAGAAGAATGGTGTGTTTTTCAAGAAACTTTTATGGATCTCAAGTATTATCTTTAGATACATCCCATTTATCATAAGCTACTTCCAATAATTTGATTTGGATGGCTAAATTAGTAGAAATATGAACTAATCCTTCATGTTTAGAAAGATAGGGATCTTTTTGCATTAATGCCTCTACAAAGGCTAGCTCCTTGTAAAGTATATCCATGTGAGGAGTCAACATGGATTGGATGTTGACTAGTACAACTTGAATATTTACATCTTGAGCATGCAAAGTTGCCAACTGAACTTGGGAATTCATCAAATTTTTGAAGTGCTTTTGACTCTGAGCTAGAGAATTTGGTATTGTAGTACCTATTAGCTTCATATCTCCCTCTAGATTTGGAATATGGCACTGCACTTCTTGTGTGAATAGAGTTGTATCACATAACTTGTTGTAAATTGATAAAATATTCTCTAAGACTTTCTTTAAACTATTAATCTTGGTTACTAAATCAACATGACTAAGTGCAATAGAACTTGATAACTTTTCTTTGACTTTTCCTTGAAACATTCTTTCAGACCATTCATGTAATTTTACATTTGAATCTAGTTCTACATCATTGATCTATTCTAAAATGTTGACCAACTTCTCCATGATAGGCTTGTCTTCATCAAGTGTTGGTAGGCTAAATGCATCAAGAAATATATCCTCGATGTCTTACATTGCTTGCTTCTACCTATGCTCCCTTCTAAGCAGTTCTAGATGTTTTTTCCTTGCAAGTTCATCTTATAGCATACTGTTTTGTTCAATATCGATTGTTGCAAGGTCAAAAATTGGTAAAAAAATTAGTTGATCCATGTTTACATCACCAAATTATGTAACCTCATCTACCTTTGATGTACTAGGACCAAGCCTTTATGGCTGCAGTTGTGTAACTTCTACACTTGGCCTATGAAGTGCTTAACTTGGAGGAGTACAAGTGCTTGGAAAAGTAACAAATGTTTGTATTACTAATTTCTCCCCAGAATGTGTAGTCAATTTGTAATTTTTAGTCATTTCCATTTCTTTTCTTTTAATTTCAATTGTACGTTGAACATGTGTTCCAATTTGTGCATCAATAGAAACTTTAGGTATTGACATAGTGTACACCAATTTTCTTATGTTTGTCATGGATGTATATTTTCTTTGATACACTAAAATGCTTAATGTATGTTTTATCACAATAAATTAGGTTTTTTTTATATGTCGTGTGCTTCCACTTCTGCAAATGTCTTCTCTGTCTTCCTTTCAATCATCGCTTTTGGTGAAGGAGCACCTAGGGGTAAGGCAAAAACCTAAAGGAATTTTTTTTTTACATGGTCTAAACCACCATGGAAACAATAAGGACTACATTTAGAGTCCCAAGGTGAGGTTAGGTAAGTAAATTTGGTTGATTTGGGTTTTGGAGTAAAAAAATGTCAAGTAGGTCCTAGAAAGTAAAAAGTTGCTCAAAGTTCTTATAATGGAACTATAGTGTGAAAGGGCCCAATGTGAGGTTAAAGTAGGTGAAAATTGAAATTTTATGATGTGAATTCATGTGGGAAGGTTTGGAACCAAACTAGTCAATTTTGGAGTCTTGGTTTGCAAAAATTGCAAAAGTTGTCAAAAGTTGCTCATTGGCAACTTTTCAATTTTACAAAGTTGCTTAATAATTTCTTTAGTAGTTTTTTAAAAAAAACTACATGGACTAGTGATGGGTTAGTTAAATTTCTAAGGAGGGGGAAGAATATTTAAACATCCCTCAATCCTATTCTAGTTGTTGGATACTTAGAAGTACGAACAACACTTGTAAGGGCAACATTGTATGAGCATAAGAGTAGTTTTTTATGAACTAATGAATTTTTGGAGTTGATTATGTTACTATTTTCATTGATTTAACTTCTTTGGAGAAATTTTTGAAACTATACATATTTTTCTAGGTTCAAGTGTTTCATTTCCTTAAGCTTAGAAAATCATTTTGTTTGTGCAATGTTGTTGCCTTATTTTGAGTTATAAGCATAGCAATGGCTATGGCTTTAACTTCCACAATTAAACTCTCATGGATTTTTAAAATAAGGAAATAGCCTCTATACAAGTTTTAAATATGGAATTTGGGGTTTGTGCAAGATAGTTGGCCATATTTACAAGTTAGCGCTAGGCAAGCTAGTAGATGTTGGCAAGGTGCAATATTTGCTTTTAAAGAAGTGTAGTAGTGAATAGGGGATTGGTATGACTCAATATATATAACATATAGCAAGAGTAGGTTAATAATATTTTTTTATTTAGAGGAGGATATAGGGAGAAAATTTGATCAACTTAGAAGGAGAGAAACCTTGCTTTTACCTTAGAAACCCTCAAAATAGGGGTTTTCAAAAACTGTATTATATGAACAGTACTAGAACCTAAGACCACCAAAATACTTTAGAAAAATTCCATAGAAAAGAAGTAATTTAAACAATAATTTCCATTATTAAGGGTTATTTTCAAGGAATTTCTAAACCCTTATTTTTAGGAGGGTTAATAGGGGCTCCTAGGACTACAAGGCCACTTTGAGCAATTTGGAGTTGTGGGTGTGGTGGACCTAAAAGAATGATCCAAAATGGTGGGGAATGTGTCAAGGAACTCATTAGAAGATCCTAAGCTTGGTTTGTGCTAAGGAATAGTTGGGTGATGTGATTTTACCCTATAGGCTTACATATGCCTAGTGGAAAGAATGGAAAGGAGAGAAAGTGAAGTTGAATTGTTGGGGAGTTTCCTTGGAAGAAGGGGACATAGAGTGTGATACCCGATAGCAGGGTTGAAGAAAGAATGATATGAGGACATAGATAGCCTCATTGAATCTAGTGAGCTCTTGTAGAAGGAAGCTCCTCATAAAAGTAGTATTAGAGCTCTAAAGATTTGTGGCTTGTGGTATATGTTCTAGCCTACTAAATCAAGTGGATCAATGCAGATGGTGACCAATGTAAAGTTGGCCAAACAGGTGGATGAGAAGAAAAAAATCTTAGAAGAAAAGACCCAGCTTCTAGATGCAGCTCTAGAGGAGGTCAAAGATAAGTTGAAAGAGATAGAGGATGTAGCCCAAGCTAAAAAAGATGGAGATTCCAGCAAGGGTAAAGAGAAAGTAAGTTTGCGGGATAAAATTCTTGAACTAGATCCTCCACTTGGTGAGTAGGAACCATTTTTAAAATCCCTCAAGGGATTTTGAGGGAAGAGTCTAGAGAATGTGTCACTATTTCATGGAAACATTAACATATAGGTAGTCTCAGAATGGTTGGAAAGCATCAAGAACTACATTGAGTGTGAAGAGATAATAGAGGCCCAAAAGGTGAGGTTTGCAAAAGTGCAGGTTAAAAGGTGAAGCAAAGAGAATCATGGTGGAAAGGTACTTAAATAACCTTAAATGGTCCATTCAAAATAAACTGAGTTTGTTTATCCTTACCACACTTTCGAGTTTTTTTCAAATGGCTAGGAAGTTGGAGGAAAAACTAAGAAAGGGGACTCTAGTTCTATGAACAGGGGGAAAGGCAAGGGCTTTAGAGGTGGTTTAAGGAGAGGCTCTAGTGGTAGGAGTACTAAAAAAAGAAGCTATGGAGACTCTAAGTGGAGTGAGAAGTCCAGTGAGACTAGTTAGAGAAGAAGATCTAATAGAGGTAGAGGAAGATATGGTAATAATAGAGGATCCCATTTTAGCAATACGAAATTCTATCATTGCAACAAGGTAGGGCATATTGCTCATAGATATTTTGATAATGCATTAGGGTCCTATGGAAAAAATAAGATAGCCTATGTGTAGATAGAAGATAATTATAAACAAGGTGAAGTGAATCTTGAGTTAGGAAAGGGTGAAAACCTCATGCTAAGGAGGGTTTTGGTGAATACGCTGGTAAAGGAAGAACACAAGAAGAGAAGGGCACTATTTAGAACCACTTACAAGATATTGGGCAAGGTATGTAAGGTAATCATAGACTTAGGGTCTACTAACAACATTATGTTAGATGAGGCAATGCAAAAACTTGGATTGACAAAATTACCACATGTATGTCCACATAGGGTGACTTGGTTGAAAGAAGGACAAAGCATCCTAGTTAATGAACAAGTTTGGACAAACATCACCATTGGGAAATATCATGACATGGTCCTATGTGATGTACTCCATATGGATGCTTGCTACTTGCTACTAGGAAGACCTTGGCAATTTGATAGAGAAGTCGTACATCATGGAAAAGAGAATAAATATTCTTTTAAGAAAGATGGGGTCACCTATAGGATATCCATAGCAGAGGAAGAAAATGTAGAGAAGGCTACTGGTAAGACCTTGTTAATGAGTGGCAAGGAGTTTCTCAAGTACTTGAAGGAGAATGAAAGAGTAGGGTATGCCATTATTATGAAACCTAAAGAAGAGGAGACAACTTCGCCAACACCTATCCCTATTAAGGTATAGACTTTTTTGGATCAATTTAAGGACATAATTTCTGATGGGGCACCTCCTACTCTACCACCTAATAGGGCCATAAGTCATCAAATTGACTTCATACCAAGTGAACCATTTCCTAATAAGGCTTCTTACAAGATGATACTACAACATAATAAGGAGATATCAAGACAAGTCGAAGAATTGCTTGATTAGGGGTTTATCAGGAAGAGCATGAGTCCTTATCCCATACTAGTGGTCCTAGGACCCAAATAGAGAGGTAAGTGGAGAATGTGCATTGATTCTAGAGAAATCAATAGAGTCACAATTAGATATAGGTTCCCAAATCCTACAATAGAGGAACTAATGGATTGTTTGGGTCGGGATAAATAATTTTCCAAAATTGATCTCAAAAGTGGCTATTATCATATTAATATGAAAGAGGGGGATGAATGGAAATCTACATTTAAGACTACTGAGGCTCTCTATGAGTGGTTGGTTATGCTATTTGGTCTTACCAATATACATAGTACCTTCATGAGGGTCATGAATGAGGTATTAAAAGACTACATTGGAGTGGTTTTTGTAGTGTACATAGATGGCATCCTCATCTTTTTCAAAACAAAGGAGGAGCATACATGAAGCACCTTGAATAGGTGTTGAAGAAGATGTAGGAGAAAAAGTTGACAATAAACATAGAGAAGAGTGAATTCATGAAAGAGGAGCTTGTATACTTGGGGTTTGTAGTGTCCCAAGGTAACTTAAAGATGGAAAAAAGTAAGGTTGAGGCAATCTTGAGTTGGCCTACAGTAAGATTTTCTACTAAGGTAAAAAAAATTTATCGCCTAGCTCAATTTTATAGGATGTTTGTAAGAAGGTTCGTTGAAATATGTGCACCAATGAATGAAACCATCTAAGGGAGCATGTAGACCAAGTTCTAATTGACCAAAGTAGTAGATTAAAGCTTTAAAAAGCTGAAAAAGGAAGTGGCAACACAACCTATATTGGATTTTCCTCATTTTGAGAAATCATTTGTGGTGGAGTGCGATTCTAGCAACATAGCAGTAGGGGTAGTCTTGAGTCAAGAGGGAAGACTTGTAGCATTTTTTAGTGAAAGGCTTAATGAAGCCAAGATTAGGTATTCTTCATATGATCTAGAACTATGTGCATTTGTCCAAGCCCTTAACAAGTGGAGACACTATCTATTGCCAAAGGAGTTTGTAGTCTTCATAGATAACCAAGCACTGAGTTTTATTAACTCACAAGAGAAGCTAAGTCTCAGACACATAAAGTGGATCTAGTTCATACAATCTTATATATTCAAAATTAAACATAAGTAGCTAACAAATAACAAGGTAGTTGATTCCTTGAGCAGGAGATTGTTAATAGTCCAAGAGGTCAAGTTGCAGAGCATAGGTTTGGAGGGATTCAAGCACCTATAAGAGGAGGACATTGATTTCTCAGAGGCATACAAGGTATGTAAAGATTTTTCTAATCATTTTCATAGTGCATTCTCTGAATCTACCTTTCAAAATGGGTTAATTTTTAAGGGGCCACAATTGTGGATCCCAAGGGGATCTATGTGAGAGAATCCCATACAAGTAAAACATAATGGAAGCATGAGTGGAAATTTTTGTTTGAATAAGACCTTGGACCTTATGAAGAGATTCTACTACTAGTCCAAAATGCAAAGAGACATAAGGAGATATGTGGAACAATGCAACATATGTCAAAAAGAAAAGGGGAGTTCATCAAATGTAGGGTTCTACTAACCTTTTCCCATTTCCAATAGACCTTGGGAATATATCACTATCAATTTTTTAGTTGGGTTGCCAAGAACCAAGACAGGACTAGATAATGTGTTTGTGGTCGTGGATAGGTCAGCAAGATGAATCATTTCATTGCATGCAAAAAAACACATGATGCAAGTAACATTGCTAATATATTTTTCAAGGAGGTGGTGAAAATCCATGTCTTACCAAGAAGCATAGTGATAGATAGGAATGTGAAGTTTATGGGAAACTTTTTGAAGACCCTATGGAAGAGACTCAAAAAAAACCTATCCCATAGTTCTACCTACCATCCTCAAATAGACTATCAAATAGAGGTTATAAATAGGGTCCTAGGAAACCTTTTTAGATGCCTTATTAAGAAGTATGGGCAAAGTTGGGAGCAAGTGATACCTCAAGAAACTTTTTCTAACAATGATAGAAAAAATAGGACACTAGGGTTATGCCCTTTCCAAGTTTTGTATGACACACATCCTAGGGTTATCATGGAGTTGAGGGACTTATCTTCATGTAGGAAAACATCAGTGGGTGTGCTAATGATTTTGTCCAATCTATGAAAGAGGTGCCTTATCAAGTTAAATAAATAATGATGGAAGAAAATATGAAGTTGAAAGAAAAGAAGGATGGGGGGAGAAGGGAGTTATAATTCTAAGTGGGAGACCTAGTAATGGCTTACATGAACAAGGCTAGAGTACCCAAGGGAATACCAAGCAAGTTGTAGATGAGAAGGATTGGGCCATGCAAGATACTTGAGGAGTACAGACCTAATGCCTGCAAGATAGACCTACCAAATAACATGGCTATCTCTCACATATTGAATGTGAAAGACCTTATACCATATAAGGGTCCCAAGGTGGATGAAGAATAGTATTAGGAGGAATTGAACAAGGATTATATAGATATGTAGGTACTTGAAAGGGAAACACACTAGGTGGAAAAGATCTTGGACTCCAGAGTGAAGAAAAGTACAAGATACAAGGTGTACAAGGGGCACCTAGTGAAATGGATGAAAAAACTTGAATTTTTAGCTACTTGGGCTACAAAGGGTGATTTTAAGAAGCAGGACATGAGTTAGGATCTCATCAATCCAAAGGTACCTCAAACTCTTCTTGATAGGGAGAGAATGGTGTAGGAGCACCTAGGGGTAAGTTCAAACCCTAAAGTCATTTTGGTTTGTACATGGTCTAACCTACCATGGAAACAAAAAGGAATACATGTAGAGTCCCAAGGTGATGGTAGGTAAGTTAATTTGGTTGATTTGGGTTTAGGAGTAAAAAGTTGTCAAGTAGATCCTAAGAAGCAAAAAGTTGCTCAAAGTGCTTAAAACGGCACAATACCATTAAAGAACCCAATGAGTGATTAAAGTAGGTGAAAATGGTCATTTGATGATGTGAATCCATGTGGGAAGTTTTGGAACCAAATAGGTCAAGTTTGGAGTTTTGGTTTGCTAAAATTACAAAAGTTGTCAAAAGTTGCTGATTGATAACTTTTCAATTTCGCAAAGTTACTTAAAAATTTTTAGGAAGTTTTTGAAAAAAAACTACTTGGAGTAGTTATAGGTTAGTTTAATGATCAAGAAGGAGGGGGACGACTATTTAAACATTTCTCAATCTAGTTCCAAGGGTTGGATACTTGGATGTACAAACAACACTTGTAAGTGTAACATTGTATGAGCATTGGAGCATTTTATTGTGAACTAATGAATTTGTGGAGTTGATTGTGTTATTATTTTTATTAATTTAACTTTTTTGTAACATTAGTTTAAACTATACATAGTTTTCTAGTTAAAGTGTTTCATTTCCTTAGGCTTAGAAAATCATTTTGTTTGTGCAATATTGTTGTCCAATTTTGAGTTATTAGCATACCAATGGTTATAGCTTGAACTTCCATTGTCAAACTCTCATGGATTTTAGATATTAGGAAATAGACTCTATACAAGTTGTAAATATGAAAGTTGGGTCTTGTGTAAGACAATTGGCCATATTTACAAGCGATCCCTAGGCAAGCTAGTAAAGCTTGGCAAGGCACAAAGTTTGCTTGTAAAGATGTGTAGTAGTGAACAGGGGATTGGTATGAGTCAATCTATATAAGTGATGGGGGTACGACCCAAGCACATAATGGAAACAATAGGAAAGGGAAAATTTTATTAACTATGAAAATATGCTAGTACACTTAGTGTAGAGAAATAGACTTTGAAACATGCCCTATGGGCTTACAATACCATAAATTTGGAGATAATTTCTTCTCCTAGTACCTTCTCTCAAACTCCACTCCGAACTGCCTTTTACAATGCCAAAAATGTCCTTAAATAGACCCCAAATGGTTAAGGATTAGGAATACATTCTAGAAAGTGCTATTTGGCATCCACCAACCAAATAGAAGGCTCTAGAAACCACATTAGGAATCGGCACAAAATGAGAAGAATCCAGAAATGGTAACCGAACTTTCAGGAGGCATAACTTTTGAACCATAGCTCTGATTGATGAACTGTTTAAATTTCCAGAAAGCTCTCAAAGCACTCTATAGCCCTATGGACCAAATTTTCTCATCCCACATTTTTCAGCCATGTATGAGGTCATTTAATGCTCCTAACCTGACTTTGAAGCATTCTTAAGAGGTCTCCAAAAATTGAAAAACTATAATAACTTTCAAACCATGGGGCCTTTTGACCTGATTCTTTTTCTGGAATGCTCTAAGTTAGAATTAAATTCATCTGGCCAATTTACACCCTCTAATTCACCAAAATTATGGCTCAATTACATATTCCTATTTTTTTGGCATTTACACATATCCCAACATGTTCAAATACTCTAACCTAGACTATTGATAGTGGAACTATGAGAGTTGGAACCTTTATTTGACCCAAATGGGTATCCAAAAATGAAAACACTTGAAATAGAAACTAAGTCTAAGTACATTTTTTGGGTACATAGGATTGCCCTTATACCTCTGGATGCTCCTGCATTAGACACCCAAGGTAGATTGAAAAGTGACCCTGTCACTTTATGGATGGTAGAGAAAATCTCAAATGGGAAACCTCAGCTGCTAATATCCAAGTTGAGTCCTCTATCGATCATCCTTTCCACTTGACCATATAATCTTCATACTGTCTTTTTCTAGTACTCCTGCCCACATGACTATCTAGAATCTCCTCTATTTCCTCCTTCTTGGAAGTAGGAATTGGACATGGCTCTAACATCAGCTCCTCATCTGCACCATCATCATGATACTCTGTTAAGTCTACAATGTTGAAAATAGAAAAAATGTGAATTCCATCTAGCAATTCCACCTAATATGCATTTCTTGAGTCATGTTTCTTCAGAATTTTGTAGGGGGCCAAATTTCTTCATCTTCAGCTTTTTGTAAGTACCTACTAAAAATCTTTCCTTTCTTAAGTGTACCATGACTAGATCCCCCACTTGGAACTCCTTATGTCTTCTCCTTTGATCAGCCCTAGCTTTATACTCTTGATTCATCTTGATAATGTGTGCCTGAACCTCCTCATGTAGGCACTTGATATGTTCAAAAAAATCTTCTACTTCAGCAATTGTCCTCTCCCCTTGCTCCATCTTCCTCAATTTTGGTGTAGTCCTTGGGCTACTTCCATATACAATTTGGAATGGTGATTTACCATTACTCTTATTTATAGAGTTATTGTAAGAAAATTTTTCTTGTGGTAGATTCAAATCCCATCCCTTGGGCTTATCCCGAACTTAACATCTCAGCAAATTGCCCAAACTTCTATTTAAAACTTCAGTCTATCTGTCGGTCTGCAAGTGATGAGTAGAACTAAACTTCAGGTCTATTCTCAACTTCTTCCAAAATGTTCTCCAAAAATACCCCACAAATTTAGTGTCTCTATCAGATACTACACTCTTTGGGAGGCCATGTAGTCTTACCACCTCTCTGAAAAATAGGTCTATAATATGGATAGCATCATGAGTTTTATGGCATGGAATGAAATGTGCCATTTTGGAGAACCTATCAACCACCACAAATACTGAGTCATTACCCCTTTGTGTCCTTGGAAATCCAAGAACAAAATCCATACTTATGTCCTCCCATGGCTTTGATGGAATAGGCAATTGCTGCTAAAGTCTAGTATTGTGACTAAATCCCTTGGCCACTTGACAACTTTGACAATTTTGTACAAAATTCTTCACATCCTATGAAATCTGAGGTCAAAAATAATGTTCTCTAAGAATGGCAATGGTTTTATCTTGACCAAAATGTCCTGCCATCCCTCCACTATGTTTCTCCTTAATCAGATTTTCCCTTATGAAACTCCTTGGAATACACAATTGACTACCCTTGAACAACATACCATCCTAAATCAGATAGTCTAACTACTTAGTTCTGTCTATAGCAACAGGTTCTTTACAAGCTTTCCATGCTTCAGAAAAATCAGGATCTTCAAGGTATAGATTCTTGAGTTTAGAAAACCCAACTACTTCAACTTGCATTACTATAAGCAACAATTGTCTCCTACTTAATGCATCTACAACCCTCTTAGATTTTCCACTTCTATGCTTCAACACAAATGTATAGCTCTGCAAGAACTCTACCCCCTTCATATGCCTCTGATTCAATTTACCTTGGGTATTTAGATACTGTAATGCTTAGTGATCAGTATATAAAAAAAATTCCTTTGGCAATAAATAATGTCTCCATTTCTTTAAGGCCTTAACTATTGCATAGAACTCTTGATCATAAACAAAATACTTCTTTTTTGCGTCATTCAATTTTTCACTAAAATATGCAATAGGCTTACCTTCTTGGCTCAATACAGCTCCAATAGCACTGCCACTAGCATCACAATACACCTGGAACACCTTTCTAAAATCTGGAAGTGCCAACATAGGTTGTTCTTTCATCTTCTTCTTCAGTAATTCAAAACTTCTCGCAGCTACCATAGTCCATTTGAACTCTTTCCTATCCCCTCTTATTGTGTCAGTCAGGTGTGCACATATGCCACTGAAATTCTTAATTGACTTCCTGTAAAAACTAACTAGACCATGAAACGATCTCACCTTAGTAGTAGACCTTAGAGTAGGCCATTCCAAGATGGCTTTTACCTTTTCTGGATCCATTTTAAGAACTTCAAGTGATATAACAAACCCCAAGTAGACTAACTCCCTTTTTGCAAAGATACACTTCTTTAGATTAATTAACAATTTCTCTTCCCTCAACCTTTTGAGGACACTATAGATATGCAATAAATGTTCCTCCAAAGTCTTGCTAAAAATTAAGATATCATCCAAATAGACAATAAATTTTTTTCCCAAGAACTTCTTAAGTACCCCATTCATAAGCCGCATGAAGGTGCTTGGGGCGTTCATCAATCCAAAGGGCATGACTAGCCACTCATAAAGACCCTCCTTGGTCTTGAAGGTAGTTTTCCACTCATCTCCTTCTCAAATATATATCTGGTGATAGCCACTCTTGAGATCTATCTTTGTGAAGCACTGAGCTCCACTCAAGCAGCCCATAAGATCATCCATTCTTGGCAAAGGAAACTGATATTTGATGGTTATCCTATTTATAGCTTGAGAGTCCATACACATTCTCCACTCTCCATCCTTCTTTGGTTCCAGTATTGTAGGTACTACACATGGACTTAGGCTCTCCTAAATCAAACCCTTCCTCAATAGCTCCTAAACTTGTCTATTTATCTCCTCTATTTCAGTAAGAGTCATCCTGTGAGCAGCCTTGTTAGGTAAACTAGCTCCAAGAATTAAATCTATCTGATGAATGATTTCCCTTACTGGTGGCAATCCTTCTAGAACATTATCAAAGATGATATCTCCAAATTCACCTAATAAATTTGAAACTTCAAGTGGTATTTTACCACTACCTTCCTTATCTTTTCTAAGAATCAAAGACTAGCACATACGCTGATGTTTCATGCCATCTAAAAATTTTCTTCCATCAACAAGATAGATCCTAGCACTATTGCATACCTTTTCACCTTCCTTTATCATGGGCTTTAGTTTGTGGTGAACTCCATCCTTTGTAATAGAGTATGTGTTTGCATGACCATCATGTACTACATGCCTGTCAAACTACCATGGTCTTCCCAACAATAGATGGTAGACATCCATTGGAATAATATCACAGAGAACTTCATCATGGTAACTCCCAATTTTGAACTTCACTAAACATTGTTCACTTACCAGGACCTTATGATCATCCTTCACCCAAGTGATCCGATAGGGCTGGGGGTGTTTCTCCCTCTTGAGCTTCGGCTTAGAGACCATCTCTTCTGACACTAAGTTGTCAGTGCTACCACCATCAATGATCATATCACAACATTTATTCTCACATTTTCACCTGATACGAAATAGACTCCTCCTTTGTCCTAGTTCAATATCCCCACTTAGTAGAACCCTTTTATTTACTAAAGTTTCTCTTCTTTTTGCATCCTCTAAATGTGATGACTGTGCATCCTCATCCACATGAGCAACCCTAGCTTGGTCCTTAGCTCTCCTATCTGTTCTTCCTTATCATTGAGGGAATTCAAAGGCATGATGGCCTTGTTCACGCCCTCTACCTCTTTCTCTCTGATCTCCAAAGTTTTGATCATGGGAGCAGTTGAAATCCTCATTCCTTTGGTTCCTGCTAGTACCCACATCTTCATTTTTCCTTTGGGTCTCATTTCGACCTCCAGATGAGCTACCACTACCCCTTCCTCCTTGATCGTGCCCTCTTTCTCTCCCTTCAAACTTTTTATTTAGCTTCTCTTCAACTCATAGGGCAAATTGGTATGCCTCTTCAATGTTAGTCATTCTTACTAGACTTAATTCCTCCTGGATGCTAGGTCGCAACCCACTAATATAATGAGAAACCTTCTCCTTATTTTCTTTTGCATGCCTTGCTCTAATCAGAAGTCGATAAAACTCCTCTGTATATTCCTAGACTGATTTTCCTGCTTGATTTAACCCATGCATCTATTTAAGCAAATCAAGCTCATAATCAATAGGAATGAACTGCTTCTTTAGTTTGTCCACCGTGCGATCCCACCTTGTGATATTCTCCTTTCCTCTTTTATTTCTTTCCAATTAATCCTTTTGCCACCAAATTTTGGCATGGCCTTTTAGTTTGGCCTTTTCAAACTTAACCCTATCTGGATCCCTGATATCCTCATACTCAAAGTACTCTTCCAGTTCATTAATCCAGTCAATCAACTCATCTGGTTTCAGATTTCCTAAAAATACACCCACATCAATTGTAGGTCTTTTCCAAAACTTAGTAATGGCCATAAAAAGCCTCTCCTCTTCTTGATTCAGAACTTCCCCTTTAACTTCCCCTTTTGGTCCAATTTCTTCTTCTTCATTATCGTCCTCACTTTCATCACCTACAGTAACATTTGTTCCTCTATGGAGTTCCTCCTGCAACACTTGAACTTTCCTTTGGAGGGCTCTAACCTCCTCAAGATTTATAGCTTTGGCCCTTCCACCATGCTCTCTTTGTGGAGACATCTTCTTAATTCAAACCCAAAACCACACAATCCTAGTGCAAACTACCTCACAGTCAGCGCTCCGTCTACTCAATCAGGAAAACCCACTCTGATACCACTTGATGGGGGTATGACCCAAGCATAGAATGGACACAATAGGAAAGAGAAAATTTTATTAACTATGAAAATATGCTAGTACACTTAGTCCAGAGAAACAGACTTCAAAACATGCCCT
Source organism: Cupressus sempervirens (assembly GCA_028749045.1). NCBI lineage: Eukaryota > Viridiplantae > Streptophyta > Pinopsida > Cupressales > Cupressaceae > Cupressus > Cupressus sempervirens. Next base: position 200,782,248 of record CM053792.1, read on the forward strand.
ATGGGCTTACAATAGCATAAATTTGGAGATTATTTCTTCTCCCAGTACCTTCTCTTAAACTCCACTCTAAACTGCCTTTTACAATGCCAAAAATGTCCTTAAATAGACCCCAAAGGGTTAAGGATTAGGAATACATTCTAGAAAGTGCTAGTTGGCATCCACCGACCAAATAGAAGGCTCCAAAAGCTACGCTAGGAGTGGGCACAAAACTAGAAGAATCTAGAAATGGTAACCAAACTTTCGAGAGGCATAACTTTTGAACCATAGCTCTAATTGACAAACTGTTTACATTTTCTAAAAGCTCTTGAAGTGCTCTATAGCGCTATGGACCAGCTTTGCTTGTCCCTCATTTTTTGGCCATGTATGAGGTCATTTAATGCCCCTAACCTAACTTTGAAGCATTCTTAGGAGGTCTCCAAAAATTGGAAAACTGCAATAACTTTCAAACTGTGGGACCCTTTGACCTTATTCTTTTTCTGGAATGCTCTAAATTACAATTACATTCATTTGGCCAATTTACACCCTCTAATTCACCAAAATTATGGCTCAATTAAATATTCCTATTTTTTGGCATTTACACATATCCTAAGGTGTTCAAATACTCTAACCTAGAATACTAATAGTGGAACTGTGAGAGTTGAAACCTTTATTTGACCCAAATGGGTATCCAAAAATGAAAACACTTGAAACAGAAACTAAGTCTAAGTACATTTTTTGGGTGACACGGGATTGCCCTTATACCTCTGGATGCTCCTGCATCAATAAGGTATAGAAGGAGCAAGTTACTAAGAGATTTGGATTTAGAGGAGGAGGTAAGGAGTGAAGTTGAACACATTAGAAGGAGAGAAACCTTTCTTTGACCTTAGAGACCCTCAAAATAGGGGTTTTCATAAATCGTATTGTATATATAGTAAAGGGACCTAAGACCACTAGAATCCTTAAGCCTGAGACCATAGGAACAAAGTAATTAAGACATAAAGTTTCCTTATTAATGGTTTTTGGAAGGAAAATCCAAACCCTTTTCTTTAGGAGAGCTAATAGGGGTTCCTAGGGCTACAATGCCAATTTGAGAAATTTGGAGTTCTCGGTGTTGTGGACCTATAAGAATGATGCAAAATTGTGGGAAATGTTTCAAGAATCTCATCAAGAGAGCCTAAGCTTGGTTTGTGTTGTGGAATAGTTGTGTGATGGGATTTTCCATTGTGTGCTTAAATGTGCCTAGTGAAAAGAATGGAAAGGAGAGAAAGTGAAATTAAATTATTGGGGAGTATTCTTGGAAGAATGGGACCTAGAGTGTGATCCCCTAGAGTAGGGTTGAAGAAAGAACCCTAGGAGGCCATAGATAGCTTCGCTGGAGCTACTAAGCTCTTGTGGAGGGAAGTTCCTCATCAACTTTGAATCATCTCTTGCTTCATTCAACTAATGTAGGGAAAGTTGTGTTTCAATCTTCTTGTTCTCATTAGTCTTTCCCAACTTGTAGACTTCCATTTCTGAGATCCTTCCTCAAAGATAAAAAGCTTTACTTTCCAAAGAATAAGGCTTTTATACTAGTCGTTGAAAATACACTAAGAAAAGTAAATTATAAGAGTGGGTTGGGGGGGGGGGGGGGGGGGGGGGAGGGGGGGGGGGTGGGGAGGTGAATCAATGCTTAAAACTTCAACCTTAAAATTATTCATCACATCCATCTCACAATTTATCCATGTAAATTGAAATACCAAATTAAGCACATACATACATAATTTGAAAAAAAAAAAAAAAAATTCAATAGATTATGACATAAGATATTTGGTTACCCAAAAATCCTCCAAGGAGAAGGTAAAACTGGGTTGGGGATGACATACACAAATCTTCACTACTACAATAATAAAGTGTATCCAATGAAGGCTACATTGTTTGATCATGAAACATGATTTACCCTATGAGATGTCTACCCTATTGAAGGCTTACAAGACTATTAGATTAAAGGATTTATAAAAATCTTGTTAAGACTACTCTATTAAGAGATTGAACTAATTCATTTGTTAGAATGTCATAGCAGTGACCCTGTGGTTAGCATTCTATTGCAAGATAATAGATCACCTCTTTTGTAATGTGTACTTGATCCTCACTAATCAAATTTATCTCTTTTTTCCTCTAATTCCTTTCCTATGTTTTCCTCTAACTAATTCTACTATGTATCTCAATTCACAACTCCTTTAGCCATCATGAATGCTCTATTTGAAGATACAAACTTCTCTTTTTCTCCTTCTACATTCATAAAAATTTTAGGGTTTCTCCTCCTTAAGAAGACCTAGGTGACTTAGGGTTAGGTAAGAATAAACAATTATGATTCACCCATTATGTTACTTAATCCTTCCCTTTTTTTGATTGGTTACATGTACTACATATGGATTCTCAATAAATATTTGTTCTTATCATATAAGATCGCAAAATAATCCTTAAGTCAGCTCCAAAATGGTTTATATAGTAGTTTGTACCATTACAAACAACCATGACAAAATTGTATTACTCGACACTTGAAGTCACTGATGCTCAGCATCAACTACAACTTTAATGTTGTTACTCAGACTTTGAATGACTTAGCATCCATTGATTACTTTGCTTTTGAATGACTGAAAACTCACTACTTACTCAACACTTACTATATATCTTTTGCTTGGCATATACTATGTGGCAACTTATTTTTGGCATGTATTACTTGTTCGACATGAACTAAGTAAATGACTTAAGTATGTTATCACTCATATGTTAAAACCAATTTGAGATTAAAAATCTCCCCCTTTGAAATGAGTGGAAAAATACTTGGTGATGCATTACAAACCTTATCCTTTCAAGCATAATTCTTCTAACATCAATTTAAATACAAAATTTTGAAACTTAAAATTTTTGCAAACCTTATGACTCATCATTTATACCTTTAATTTTAATAACCCCCCCTAAGTTTATTATTCCATTCTAAACTAAAAATTGAATACTCCTTCTGAGTAGATTCTACATATGTTGAATCCCTGACTCTATCTTCATTTTATCTTCAATCTGATCTCTCCTTATCATGTATTCTTCTCCTAACTCTATCTCTGTTTGATCTCCAAACTTATCTCTCCTTATCATGCATTCTTTAATCTCCCCTTTATTTATTATCCCCCTTTTGACACTTATGTCATGGGTTATACATGAATAGTGTGTATGTCCAAGAAAATTTTATGGACCTCAAGTATTATCTTCAAAGTTACATCCCAATTGTCACAAGCTACCTCTAATTATTTAATTTGTCCCAATAGGTAACTTGGCAGCAAGATGAACTAAGCCTTCAAGTGTAGAAAGATGAGGATATTTTTGCATTAAAGTATCTACAAATTATAGCTCCTTGTGAAGTATATCCATGTGAGGGGTATGCGTGGATTGGATGTTGATCACTGTAGCTTGAATATTTGCATCTTGAGCATTCAAAGTTTCCAACTGACCTTGGGAATTCATCAAATTCCTAAAGTGCTTCTAACTCTAAGCTGGAGAATTTGGTAATGTAGTACGTGTTAGCTTCTTATTTCCCTTTAGATTTTCAATATGGCATTGCACTTCTTATGTGAATAGAGTTGTATCACATAGTTTGGTTTAGAATGAGAATATTCTCTAAGAGTTTCTTTACACTATCAATATTGGTTGCTAGCTCAACCTAATTAAGTGCAATAGAACTTGATATCTTTTCATTTACTTTTCCTTGAAACTTTCTTATAGACCATTCATGTAATTTTACATTTGAATCCTTTTTTGCATCATTGATCTATTCTATAGTGTTGACCAACTTCTCCATGATAGGATTGTCTTTTTCATGTGTTTGGAGGCTAAATGCATCAAGAAATATATCGTTGATTTCTTGCAATTCTTTCTTCTTTTTATGCTCCCTTTTAAGAAGCTATTGATGATTTTTCCTTGCAAGTGCATCTTGTAGTGTGTTCATTTGTTCAATAGTGACTATTGCAAGGTCAAACTTTGGTAACACAATCACTTCATCCAAGTTGACATCACCAAATGATGTAACCTCATCTACCTTGGATGTACTAGGATCAAGCCTTGATGACTATAGTGGTGTACTTTCTACACTTGGCCTATGGAGTGCTTGAATTAGAGGTGTATTTGCAGCTAGCAAAGTAACCAATGTTTTTATATTTCTAGATTCTCCTTAGGCTATGTTTTCAAGTCTGACTCTTTAGTCCTCTTCCCTTGTTTCCTTTTAATTTCAATTCAACCTTTAACTTGTGTTCCAATCTATGCACTAGTAGTAACTTATGGTACTGAAAAAGTGTGCACCAATATTCTTATTCTTTTCATGGATATCTCTTTTCTTTTATACACTAAAATGGGTAATGTAAGTTAAATCATAGTAAATTGATGGGTTTTTCATATGTATTGTGCTTCCACCTCTCCAGATGTCTTATGTGCCTTGTTTTAAATGATCTCTTTAACTCATTTCTTGCTTCATTCAACTGATGTAAGATAAGTTGTATTTCAATCTTCTTGTTCTCAATAGTCTTTCCCAACTTGTAGATTTTCATTTCCAAGACCTTTCGTCAAAACTGCAAAGCTTTACTTTCTAGAGAACAAGGCTCTAATACCAATTGTTGGAAATACAATGGGTAAAGAAAACTCAAGGGGGGTTGGGGGGGTGGGGGTGGGGGTGAATCAACTATTATAACTTCAACCTTAAAATCATTTGCTACACATCCATCTCACAATCTATGCATGTAAATTTAAATATCAAAGTAAGCACATACATCCATAACTTGAAAGTATATAACATTCAACACATGTATGATAGAAGATATTTGGTTACCAAGAAACCCTTCAAGGAGAAGGTAAACTTGGGGTGGGTATGACACCTATAAATCTTCACTACTGTAGTAATAAAGTGTATCCAATAAATTTTAGAATGTTTGATCATGAAACATGATCTACCTTGTGAAAGGTCTACCCTATTAAAGGCTTACAAGACTATTAAATCTTACCCTATTAATAGATTTCAACACCTTGTTAGAAGTGTGCCTATTAAAAGGACTTTAACTTACAATGAAGTAAGTGTCTTTTTAAAGGATTTACAAAATCTTGTTAATACAACTATTTTAAGATATTTAATTGATTCACCGGCTAGAATATCTCTGCAATGATCTTGCGGTTAGCACTTTGTTATTAGATAACATATCACCTCCTTCTTGATATTGTCATTCATATGTCAAAACCAATATGGTATAAAAAAATTCTTTTTAGGAAAGAGATTGATTTCATATATATACAAGAAGTAAAACTATATTTCACAATCAACAATAGAGGATGAATATGTTGCCACAGGAGTGAATTATTCTAATATGATATGGATTGAAAGAAATTATTAAAAGATATGAAGGAAGAGATCACAAAACATTTTGTAATTTATTGTGATAAAAAAAGTGCTATTAAATTATTAAATAATTTTATGATGGGTACAAAGATAAACAATATTAATCAAGTATCATTATTTGAAAGAGAAAATATAAGACACAAAATTGAGGTTGGAATATTAGAACAAAAAGGAACAATTAGTTGACATGTTCATTAAGGCACTACTAAAGGATTCTTTTGAGTATCTAAAAGGTAAGTTAGAATTTTTATAATAACTCGGGGGGGGGGGGGGGGGGGGGGGGGGGGAATTAGTTATCCAAGGTCTAGATGTACCAATTAAACAAACTTAATGTACTTCAGATCTTAACATCCATTAGCTCGACCTCGACAATAAACTTTTACTAACATAAAATATTAGTACACTATCCTAAATATAACAAACTTGTAGAATGTTAACATTAATAATAAATCATCACAAATCTAATCCACATAATATTGACACTAGGATTTAACATGAAAACCCAAATTGGGAAAAGCACTAGTTATATGTCACCAATATTTTCACTTTTTTGAAGTGAGCTTGATAGGAGCCAACCCTATTAAAGGTTTAAAAACATAGTGTTAAATGTGATCTTGTTTAAGTATTTAATCTTCCTTTTATGAGTGATGTTGTTATAAGACTTTAGAACATTTCATTAGAATGCCACCTTGTTTAAAGGATTCACATATGACTATTAGGTCAACCACTTATATATATACTAATGCAATGGTTAGAAAGAAACAACAAGTTTTAATATAGAAAATATAACTCACTTTACAAAATACAAATCTTATTTTGACTTAAATTTTGATCCTCTAATTGGCCTTTATTGTCATCCAAGTCTCTGATTCACTTGGGAACCCTTTAATAAATTTCTCTTCACCTCTTTTCAACACTTCTCAGCCTTCTTCTCAAGTTTTCCAATCAATAGCATCAATAACTACTCCAACCTTGTTAGCTTATCCCTTCCACCTCTTTAAATAGGTAATTCTAATCTTTTTCTTAAACATCATTATATATCTTAGGGTTTCAATTAGATTTAATACATACAATGAATATGCACCTTCTTTTTCATCATCTTAGTTTCTAGAAACTTATCTTTTAAATTAATCCCTTCATCATTTCCTTAACTATTTCATTGCATTAAATATTCTAGGTCATCCATCCTTATCTTCAACACACTTTACATATTTCAAGAAATCAATTGTGTCAAGTGCATACCATAATTTCCTCATTAACTATCAAAATTTTGTCCCTTGGCTAACATTAAGTTCTAATAGAAGTGACCATCACTGGATTAATCAGTTACCACTAACCTTCTATTCAACCCATATAGTATCACTTAGTCAATAATGATGCTTGTTCAACATTGTCTCCACTTGTCACATGCACTGGCTTAGTCAACACTAGCATCACTTGACAAAAACTTCAACTTACTTAATATTTTTCTCCATTTCTCGGTCAAGTCTATGCTTTTTGTCAATATTTGATTACTTCTCCAAAGCTTTAGTACAACTATTTTCTTCACTAGTAACATGATTAAACTATTATCATGAATGTTGATGGTATTCCTTTTTGGGAGTATCCTAGGCATTGGTGTGCATGTGGCAGTATTGACATGTTGCATTTTTTGGTGTTTTAAAATGTACTAAAACTACTAAGCGACAAAATGCTTAATACTACAATGACAGTACATTCACAATCTAAAGACTAGCCAATTCTTATTAACAATTGCATATGTAAATTATTTGGACCCAACTTCAACAAAAACACAGATGGTTTTCTACTCTTTTGGCTCTACAAAACCAGGGTGGGTGTACCCAGGGATGGTCCAAAATTGGAACAACTATATGAGGATTATTCTTAGTTTCATTCTGATTCTGATTTCATAATCCTCAGATCTATACATAATTCTTTACTAACTTGATAAACACATCCCATACAATAGATATGGCCAATAATTCTTCTATAGATCTACAGATGTTCTTAACAATAGTGGCTAACTAAAGCTAAAACATTCGATGCAAACAAGCGTAGGCCAGCTTTGAAGATCTACAAGAAACAAAAGTAAAGTTTGATTTAATGCTGCATTTTGACAATCAGTTATGATATATTGCTCTTTTAGCTCTGTCAATTTGATCAGTGCCTAATCCATTAGGATTCAGAGTCTATAGCAAGTGCTCAGATCGGGTTTTTTGCCTTACAACAAATTCTATCAGCAATTCTTATCAGAATTCATCATTCAAAAACCCTTTCCACTACTAAAGAAACCTTATCACATTCATCAAAGCCTTTATTTAATCCATTGAATTAACAACAATGATAAATAGATATACAACCTAACTAGATTGCATTTAATTGCACAAGCCTTTACTTATACAATATCAAGACAACCAAGTAATTGAAAGGAGACAAGATTCAGAAAGAATAATATGGGGACAGTTCATAATTTGTATTCATCTTCTTTGAAAATGGTATATCCTTTACAATAGACTCAGAATGACCTTCAAAAAGAAGCACAGCTCATTCTATATTCATGTATTCTTAGAGAATTGATAGAGAATATACATCTTAAACTTGCTTTCAAAATTTGGACCAAAAACAAACTAAGCATAATACTTAGAACAATAGAATTTAGACCCTTCTTTAGCCTTGGAATCTCACTCAAATAGTGTGAGATGCAACAAACTTCAGGCTAAAAGAAAAGATAGGTGTCCTTTACAAAGAATATTTACATACACCTATCACAAAAAGAAAAAATGTGGGTAATAGAAGATGTCCTAGATCAAAAAATTATTTTAAGTGAATCAGCTTTTGTTATACTATTTTGTGTTGTTGATTAGTTATTGATCTATTTTCTTTGTATAAGTAACTGCCAAATTAGTCAATGATGAAACTTGTTCTGATGATGGCATATTAACTTCCACTTGTAGGCTTTCTTCGTCTTTATCTCAGGTGGCAGGAACAACTTTTATCTTGTCTTCTTCTTTAGCCGTATCAGCATCCTGTGGTCCCGGCCTTGTAACTGAAAGTGACACGTTTCTCTTCTCTTCTTCTTCTGATTGGTTTTGAGAAATGATAGTATCAGTGGTTTGGAATCCCTCATCCTGCACATTATCACTGTTAGTGTCATCTGCATCCAACTATTCACTAGAAGCCATTTCTGCCATCCATCTGTCAAATAATGCATCATCTGGCCAGTTGAAATGCAAAATGTCCTTCTATTTTTTATTACATAATCAGCCATATTATTAATATCATTGAAATCCTATTTTAAAGAATCAAAGAATATTTTGGCTTTCACCATCTCCTCTATTGTGGTGGCCCACCATGCATGCCCAGTTTCATTTACTACTTGATTCATTCTTAAACAAAATGCATCATCAAGTTCTTTCGTCCATTGCTTTTTTCTTTTCAAATTATTTTTCTTATCCAGGGCATGAGGAAATAATTTGAAATTCTAATTCCTATATTTGTCTAAATGATTTATTTCTATCTTCTATAAATGTGTCCTCTTATTATCAAAGTTAGGAAGGTCAAAAACCATATCAATGATTTTTTCAATCTGATCATGGGAATTATCTATAACAAATAAACACAAAAAGGTTACTTCCTTTTCTCTTCTTACCCACTTGTCCACAATAGGCTTCTGAGCCTCATAATTTCCTTTTAATTCCTCCCAGATGTTAATCACCCTAACCAATTGTTGATGGATTAATGGCCATTCAACTCTGTCTCCCAAATATGTAATTGCTTTTCTGAGTTTATCTTCATATTTAGACTCCAACTCTATATGTATGGCCCATAGTTTAGCCTTTTCTTCTTCAAATTCCTCAGCAGTATAATATTGTGGTCCTTGGGGTGTATCTGGCATTTCAATGAGGGCGGTAGACTTGAAAGGTTCTACAGGGGGACAAGGATAGGTTATTCTACGCCCGGTGGATTGTTCCAATAGCTTATTTTCAAGCACAATCCTCCTCTTTACCTCTTTTTTGTATGCCTCAACCACTGTCTCATACTTTCTTTGTAACTCAAACATAACATGTTCCTCTTTCTTAGCAATGGCCAAAAGAAACTGGGAAGACTCCACATTCCAATAGGTTGCCTGTACATGGGAGGTGTCAGGAACCCTTCTTACAAGTATGTTGCCCATCAACCCAGACTCATCTGGTTGCGATCATGTGGCTCTAGATCCTTTTTTCAATGACCAACCGACCAAAGCAACTTGATCCTCAATGAATGCAGTTCCTCGGAAATCCTTTTTATTTGGGTCTTGCAATTCCAATTTTCTTGAAATGGAATTGAAAATTAAAGCATCTGCAATATCCCAATTTGGCAACAATAATATGTTAGAGGTCTTTACCATTTGCCTTCCTTCTTCAGGAGTAATGTTTTGGAATTCCTTCATCATTTCTTCTTTTATCTGGTTTTGTATGGAAGCTTCATCCATTTCTGGATGCTCTATCTTCATCCTTTTGCATCTCTCCTCAAAGATGTTCATGTTTGTTCTCCGTGCAAATTGCTGAAAAGCTCTTGATTTTACAAAATTGACATGAATCAAAAATTGATGACTTGCTTGTTCTAATACAGGGTCCAATTCCCTACCTCTATAATTAGCTCTTGTCAGATCCAAACTTGGGAGAGGAGGCTCTAGAGGATTACCTTCATCCAATTTTGCTTGGGTAATAAAAACACCTCCTTGTGATCCAATCTCTTCAACTTGCTCACCTGTGAGCTTCTCTTCTCCAATTCTCAAAGGAGATTGGGTGGGTGAATATTCCTCAGCTTGAGGTCTCCCTTCTCTTATTACCCTTTGCCTCTTTGGGCTAGGCTCATCAGGTCTCTCCTCTAAAACCATACTGGTGGATCCCATTATTTGTTTTCCCTTATCTATAGGGGCCTTTTTATTTTGAATTATAGTGTAACTAGGTTTTTTTTGTACAATTATTTGACCAAACCCTATATTAGGAGTGAAGGCTAACCTCTTCATGACTTCTCTGGCCTTATCAAGAGAAGAATTAATAAAGAATTGGTTCTTCTCATTCGTGGTTTCCAATATTGTAGAGAAGTTATTTATGAGCTTATTTATTCTGTCAACCTCTATATTAGCATTGTCTAAAGGACTATAATTCTGATCAAAACAATGAATAAATTATAGGACCCAGGAGTAAACTCTCCATTTTTCTTTTTTAGTTTCCTATTCTTGTAAAGAAAATTCATTTCTTATAATGTCTTCTGGGTAATATGAATCATTCTATACTCATCCTAGCTTGATCCTATGCCTCAAAGTCTAATTGAAAAATCCCTCAAAATCACAAAAACGGGGGTGGGAGACAGCCATCATATGCTAATCCAATATTTTGTACAAAAAGAGCCATCCTCCTTTAGTAATCACAAACTGATGGGCCATTGTGCAAGTAGGGAAAACTGACCCTAGTTGCCTCTTTGACAAGAACATTTCCTCTACTTCTCCTAGTTTCCATAAGACTTCTGCCATCCCTATCTTTAGGGGTACTTGGTAAGGCAGGACATGAGGGCTCCCTTTAAAACCATAAATTCTGAAAACTATGGAAACAAGGTATGGAATAATATCTCCCAATTGTGTGAAACTTTCAAATTATGGGGGTTATCCATAGGTCTTATGAGATTCATTAATACTTTAGGGATCCTTGGATTATCACTCAAAAATAGACATCTCAATTTAGAGGCAAAATATCTATCAAATCTGACAAAACTATCTTTATTTGCATCCCAAGTCATATCTACACTCCACAACTGGACTTGCAATGTTTCCCCATTTTCTTCTTTATTTAATTTCATCTCATTACCAAAATATGTTACCCCCTTGAACAAGAACATGTGCATTAATAAGGAATAGTGGCCAAAAGCTTTCTCCACCTTGCCTCTCGCAATTCCAACCAAGCCAATGTGAATTTCTTTACCTAGAAAGGATGCAAAATCAAAAATGACATCTACACCGAAAGAGGCAATTTGAATCATCATATACATGAGGTCAATGGGCATGAAATCCTACTCATCTTCACCAAGAACATGGCACAAGGTCCTGTATATCTCTACAGCCCGGGAAGTGAAAAGGCTCTTCTTAAAAGGTTCTTTAGAGGCCACAGTTATTATTGGTAGAGTTCCTATGGTACCTATGTGTGCCCTCAATGCACCTTCCCTAATTATATCCTTTTTCACTTTGTATTCCTTTTCCAATTCCAGCAAATTGATTGGCACGTGGAAATCTGATAATGGTTCTAAGTGAAAAACCTCTCTAATTTCTTCAGGGTTAATTGATACTAGAGGCACACCATCACTTCTTCTCACAACCCTAATGGCTTGGTCATAGTTTTTGGCAATATCTTCTAGCAAGTTGTAGTCCATGAAAACACTAGGAACTACTAACTTTCCCAAGTCAAAATTCCATATATTAGCATTAGGGGCAAACAGATTCCTCTCTGAAAACCATTTTTTAAACAAAACAAGGCCAGTTTGATTGGTTACTACATCCCTTACCTAGTTCCCCTTGTCATACAAGCCATCGACAATTTTATGCCTAGGATTCAATGAAATTAATCTTTTGACTTGTACAGACTCTGTAGTGGATCCTGAGAGTAATTCTAAGAAATCATCGTGGACATTCCTATTCATATAATTAACTTGCCCAGAGAATGATTTCTTAGGAGGCATCTTGATTGTAAAAATTAGAATATTACACAAGTTATGATTGAATACTTACTTGAGTTTGCCAAATTTATCCTCTTTTGAACTTCTGCAACTACTTTCAAATAGATATGAAACTATCTTTGCGTCTTCACCAATGCATAATCACGAAATGATCAACAGGTGCCTATGCTCAGAGAAAATAAAATCTTTGCTAGAGTGGACTATAGTGAATAATAAAATAAAATCTTACATATTATACTCTACCTTTTTCTCACATGTGAAATCTTCGTTCATCATAAATGTGCAGGACATAATGTCACCACCCTTCTCCTTTTTTAAAAATAGGCCATCAATTCTTGCAACAACTTGCGATCTGGTAATGACAACTAAGCTGGCTCATTTCCTTACTTAACATATTTGCAATCAAACCAATGGGATAGCTCCACCTGCACCTTTCCTTCAATGCTGGTGCTTTAGACTGGGCCCATGGATGACCACGTACACGTGTCATCACATCGCTAACTTGCTATGCTTATCTCTCGAGCATCTTCCCATGGTGAGCTAGCGATAGCCTTTGATCTTATATTAATCATGTGGCATACATTTGAAATGACTTTTCAAAGAATCAATAGTGGGCCATCACGTCGCTAACTCGCTATGCTTAACTTCTGAGCATTTCTTCATATTGAGCTAACGACAACCCTTGATCTTGGCCCAATCTTATGGTTGAAAAACATGGTATTATATTACTAGGAAGTGGGTCCATGGTACATCTATTGCTAAGCTAGCAGAACGTGCTGGCATGCACATATATATTTTAATCATACTTTATCTTAGGTTCTATCATGTTTTTTGTCTGTTGGGTCAGTCGTTATGTCGCTACCGGCAAAACATAACAGTATCTAGCTAGCGATGCAATGATCCACTAGAAAATAGACGTCCAGAAAAGTAGCACAGTCTGCAAAGAAATTTTTTGAGCATTTCCAAATCATTTCAGGTCATAAAAAACAACCACCTTTAGCACTGATTTTGTCCTCGCTATGTTACTACCGACAACTTGCTTGTATATTTTGATAGTGACTTAGCGACTTGCTAGAGTAATTTGGACGCTAGATTTATTATTCCCGATGACCATGTACATGTGTCATAACATCGCCAACTTGCTATGCTTGATTCTCTCACATCTCCTCATGGCGAGCTAGCGACAACTGTAGATTTAAAAGAAATCTGACGGTGCAGTAACATAGGTGAATAAAATCATTTGCTTAATCTTCCTTCCCTCCCTTTTTTTTAAAATCTCACACTAAGGAAAATTTTGAAAGGAAGAAAGGACTGGCCCAATAAAAACACGCACTTAGTTGGAAACCTAATCACCATCTAAAGGATCAAAACCTAAAATTTTATTTGGGCAAGATGAAACCTATTATACAAAATTTTAGGCCAATAGTGGCTCTGTCTGGGGATGATAGACTACTTGAGTCTATGCAAGAATTCAAAATCTATCAGAGAGCAGACCACATACTTGGTGCAAAAATGACAACTTCTTCAAAGAGCACAAAGCAACACACAGAAACAAACAACCAAACTGCACAGGGATACTTACATGGACTTACAGAATACACAAAATGTACAAAACAATAGGAAACCCTAAAACTACTATTTATGGAAGAAAATAAGTATTTTTCAAGAAAAATACCTCTTCAAGAACTTTCCATGAACTGGCAATTCAATAATATTGTCAAATACATCTTTGAGTATATAAGAATCTTCACCCTAAGTATTTTCAATTAGATATGGGCCTAACCAAATAGGATCAAATTTTCCATGTTTCCCTTTATCTTCAATTCTGGCATTCTATATTAAGACTAAATCTCTATTTTCAAATTTCCTACTTACAGTTCTTTTATCATAGAGTGTCTTGACTTGCAATTGCAACTTTTGGTTCTTTAAAGATGCTTCTTTTCTGGTTTCGGTCAGTCCTACCAATTCATCCATTCTTTCTTGCATTTCATCTATAGTATCTTCATCATACACCTGGATGTAATTGTAGAGTCCCATCAAGTTGTTCGGAGGCATTTTGGCTTGAATCCCATACACTAAATCAAATGGAGCTACACCAATTGCTTTCTTTACAGTTACTCTGCCAGCCCATATTGCCAACTGTAACTTGGAATCTTGTTCCTTTTTTATTATCATCCAAGGTTCTCTTAATGACCTTCAATAGGCTCTTATTTTTGGAATGAGCTTGTCCATTCCCTTGTGGATGATATGGAGTAGATGATGACCTTGTCATTCCATATTTATCACAAAACTTAATGAACTCCTCATATCTGAAGCACATAGCATTATTTGTTACAATTCTCTATGGACATCTAAATCTAGAAATAATATTATTCAATAGGAAATTATTGACCACTTTACTTATTGCATTTCTTGTGGGGATAGCCTCTACCCGTTTTGTAAAGTAGTCAGTAGCAACCAAAATCCAAGAATAGCTAGTGCTAGACTTGGGGAAAATCTCTCCTATGAAGTTCAGACCCCATTGTTGGAAAGGTGCTTGAATCTCCACTGGCTTCAATGGGGTGTTTCCTGAGAACTTTAGCTTTCCAGCAAACCTTTGACAAGGATCACATTTCCTAACCATAACTTGAGCATCCTTGAAAAGGGAAGGCCACCATAATCTAGCCCTTATTATCTTATGTGCAGTAGTTTTGGCCATATAGTGCCCCCCACACACTCCAACATGCATTTCTTTCAAAACCTATTTTGCCTTTTCCTTATCAACACATTTCAATAATACTCCCTCAAAATTTCTCTACCATAGGTTGCTTTGGACAATTACATACCTGATGGCTTGCAATTTAGTATTCGTCTTTTCATTTTCAGGAAAATCGGGAGGAGCTTCCATGTGTTGCAAGTAATATATGACATTGGTGTACCAATCACACTGGTCCATGTCACATAAGTCAGCTCTGAGATCATCATTTACCAGATTTATTTGGTTAGCCTCTAGATTAGCTTCAGCCATAAGTTTGCCCAAACCTTGACCCCTTACTAACTTTGTTATCTGTATATCAATGTTGAATTCCTAGATTCTATTGATCCATCTGCACCTCCTACCTGATACTTCTTGTTGAGAAAATATATCCTTGACTACAACACTAGGTACAAAAGCAATAATAGTAGCACCTATCAGGTAAAATCTGAAAGCTTTTACAACCTTTACTAAAACATATGCTTGCTTTTCATTTATTTCATACTTAAGTTCAGCAAGCTATAGTGACTTACTGAAGAAGGCAATAGGCTGCTCATATCCTTCTTGATTTTTCTACAATAAGACTGTAGCTACAGTGTGAAAGGATGCAAAAGAAAAAATATGTATGGGTTTTGAATAATCTGGGGTTCTCAATACTGGAGCATTTTTTATTGCAATTTTAATATCCTAGAATGCTTGTGAAGGCTCACCATTCCAATCTATAGTGGCTCCCTTTTTTAGCATTTTTGAGATAGGTCTACTGATCTCAGCAAAATTTGTAACAAATCTCCTAAGGAAATTAACTTGGCCAAAGAAGAATTGAATTCCTTTTACATTTTTTGTCTTGGGGACTTTTTCAATAGCCGCTACTCTCTTAGGGTCTATTTTCACCCCATCCTTAGACACTATATGCCCTAATAGTTTGCCCTCTGTGACCCCGAATGTGCATTTCTTTGGGTTTAAAGAAACCCCATATTCTAGAGCTTTGATAAATATTTTTTCCAAATGTTTGCAGTGATCTTTAGCCTTATTAGAATATGCAGTAAGATCATCCTGGTACACAACCATAAATTTATCAATATAATCCTAAAATGCTACATCCATGGCTCTTTGGAAGGTAGCTCCTACATTGATCAAGCCAAAAGGCATCCTCACATATACATATGTTCCCCATGGGGTTGTGAAGGTTGTCTTGAACTATTCACTTTCCTTTACTAGAACTTGATAATATCCAGAGAAACCATCCATCATTGACATTAATTCAGAGCCAATCACTTGCTGCAACATGGCTTCCATATTAGGTAAGCCATAATTGTCTTTCAGAGATGCAATGTTTAAGTTTCTAAAATCCACACATAGCCTAATATCTCCATTCTTCTTCCTAACAAGAACCAAGTTTGAAACCCAAGTGGAATGCCTGATTGGCTTGATTATCCCACCATCTCTTAGTTTTGTTAGTTCTTCTTGCATTTTTGGGGCAAGGGTAGGATTGATTGGTCTCTATTTTTGCCTGAAAGGTCTTACATTTTCCTTCAATGGTATGACATGCTAGAACAGATCCTCCTTGTAAGCCTTAAGGTCATCATATGACCAAGAAAAAACATGTCTATATTTTCTAAGTAGGTCAATCAATGTTTTCCTAATTTTAACAGGCAGATTTTGGCCAATATAAACCTTTTTAGGAGCTTCATCAGTACCCAAGTTTATTTCTTCTAACTCCTAAGGTTTGGGGTCATTAACTCCTGATTTTACTCTGTCTTGGTTATCAAAAATATTTTCCAAGACCACTAACCCCTTTGGCATTTTATTTGTTTTCAACTACATAATTTCTTGACCAAAAATGGTTTCCTTCCCATTTATGGTTTCAATCAGTCCACTGCAATCCATCTCCTAACCGTGGTACTTGTCTTCATTTAACAAAAAATTTGTAATATCTTTGTCATCTTCAAAAACCTACCAATTCTCAATGTTGTCAGGTATGGAAGGTCTATTTTGCACCTCAATCTAGGAGATTCCTGCAAATGATATCTCTTTTGGCTTGATTGCTACATTTGGTAATAGATCAACCATCTTATTTTGAGTCCTATCTCTCCATGAGATCCCAAATGCATCAAAGAATTCTATCTAATACTAGACTACATTTCTATATTGTTTCAATCTCTTATTCTTGGATGAGTAGGTTCCTTTGATCTGAGAGATAATTAGTTTAGAATCCCCTATGACACATAATTTCTTAATTCTATATGTATGGTAACTTTAAGTCCTAGCAGCAATGCTTCATATTCTGCAATATTATTAGTGCAGGAAAACTTCAAGGTGAATGAATACCTAAAAGTGTTATTTTTAGGGGACACAAAAACTACACCTACCCCTGCACCCTCTTTAGAACTAGCCCCATCAAAGAACATTGTCCATAATTTTGGTGAATTCATGCAACATTCAACTTCATGTTCAATGATAGCAGGTAAGTTTTCAACTTCCTAAATAATTAATTCAGCCCTAAAAGCATTAATCCCAGTATCTAGGAAACAAGTGGTATCTTTGTCAATTTCTTCTCCTAGAATGTGATTAACCCTTGGCTCCCTGTTTACCTTGACAGCTTTTTCCCCTATATGAAAAGTGGCATAGGTGAGGTCACATTGCAGGCTTCCCCCCATGGCATCACTCCATTTTCTAGAGAGTAACATTCCATAGTGTGGGGAGATATCTACCACAAGGACAGACATGGTAAGGCATTTATGGTACCTATGATTGGGACTTCCCTAGCATCCATTCCTCTACATTTGCCCTGCTTGGTATCCACCTTCAAACCTAAGGCTTCCATTACTTTGAAAGGCATTATAGTGTTGGAAGCTCTTGAGTCTATCATGCAATTTTTTAAGGTCTTCCCTTTTATGATTAGACTAAGGAAAAAAGGATCAATATCTTCTATAAATGCCACTGAGGAATCATCTAGAAACATTTGAGGAATCTGGGATATGATACCACTATCCTCTATTACTAATGGGGTTTGTTGGGACACAGTTTGATCTACAACAATATTATTGTTTCCTATTCCACCCAACCATGACAAATCCTTATTCTTAAGCTCTTCAATTCTAAAAAGTTCAGATAAGGGCACTTTTATAGTAATTTGAGATAACATAGAGATCATATCAACAAGTTCAACAATAGTAGGTTTTACAAGAGTACCTAGAGTTAGAGTCTTTTGAGCAGTAGGCACCACTATTTGCTTGATAGTATCAAGTTCTGATTTCTTTGGTTGCACAATGGGTTTTGTTGGCTCACTTGTCTAAAATTGAACCTTATTTTTTGGTTCCCATTTCTTACCCTTATTTTCCTTGATCTTAGGTACATCTACATTGACTTTCTTGTTTTGATCATTCATCTTATGAGTGATGTCTTTGATGAATACACTAGATGGCTTTCCTGCATCATCATTTACTATTCTATTTCTCAAATTATAATTACTATGGACTTGTGAAATCATTTCTGCTATAATTCTGTCAATTTCCTTGTTGGAGGGCATTCTTAAGCTTGTGAGACCTACATCAGAAAATGTACTGCATACCTTATTTGTATCATACCCTTCATCATCTGAAAGCACTTGCTGATGATGTAGATGGTAAGAAATTCTTTGGCTAGTAATATCATTTTTCAGGCTCTTCTGAATCAGAATCTATCAAATCATCACACATGCTTACCATATTGCAGCTTATATCATCATGGCTTTTTTCTTCAGTTTCTTCTTCAGGTTGCACTCCTTGACCTTGGGCAAATGACTGTGCCACTGCACAATAATTAGAAAAATGAGGTGATTGACATATAATGCACCATGGTACATCATCATTCATATTTACAGTGTTCCTTTGTAGGGGGTCTGGAGTACCCTTATCCTTCACATTGTGGGTCTAGTTGGGAATTGGTTTACCATCTTTCCACTGAGTGGTGTAAGGGTAATTTTGCATTCTAGGCTGCCTAATTAAATTGTTGTTATTCACAGGGGGTCTTTCAGCAACATTTGGCTTATTGAAATTAGTGGGATTCATCTTCTTGAGCATTTCTAAAACCTGGCCTATAGTAGGTTCTTCGAGCTTCTTTCCTATAGGAGTTTTGTCACCCTCTCTTTTATTATTGTTCTTAGGATTAAAAAGCTTAGGATCATCCCTCCTACCTAGTTTTCCAGATGACTTCCTATTATTCTCTATATTTACTGCAATTTTATAGGCATCTCTTAAAGTCTTAGGATCCTTATCCCTCAATTGATAAGCCATTTTGCTATCAAAAGCATTGAAATATGTTGTGAGACAGACATCTTCATTTAACCTCATAACTTGAAAAAGTCTGTACATACCTTTCTAGAATCTTACATTGAAATCAAATGTGGATTCATTTGGATTCTTCTTGATATTGTTGAACTCATTCAACATGAATCCTGCATTAGTGTTGTCTCCATATTGCTCCTTGAACAATTTCTCCAAATCACTCCATGAGGTAATACTGTCATCAGGCAACCTCCTAAACCAATCCCTTGCATCCTCTATTAGTGAATGCACAAACAATTTCATTACCTTATCTTCACGTTAACCTTCATAATCATTCAACATATCAATGAAAATTCTCAAATTTTCTTCACCAATAATAGCATTATTCCCAGAGAACTTAACCACTTTATCTCTTAAATCAAACAATATGGGATGTGGAGCACCAGGAATACCAAAAAATGATATTTTTCTATACTTTTCCAAGTATATAGGTTTCTTCTAGAAACCAGGAACATTTGAAGTACTAGCTATATTAGCTTGACTCAAGGGAGCAGCTTGGGATTGTTGAGGTGGGACAAATGGGACTTGGGTGCCAATAGTGGGAGATGAGGTAGGAGCAGATTGGGGTACTCCCTGAGTTGAGATTATTGGACCACTAACTGGTTCAGGATTTGTAGGTGGGATAGACAAATTAGGCCATGAAGCCAATGCAGAATTAGACTTTATGAATTGGATTTTTCTCCTAGTTTCTACAGCTTGAGCTTCATTCTCAACCTTCTCAAGTTATTTTGCAAGATCTTCCCTCTCTTTTCGAGCCTTCTCAAGATCTAGATCTAGTTTTTACATGGAGGGTTGTATAGGCTTTCTTGGTATAGCTTGAGGCTCATTTATTTGGATTCCTATAGCCTTGCCTTTCACTTTATCTGGAGCTTTTGTAGTGGGCTCTACAGGATCCACTTGAACAGGCTTATAGGCTTGGATTTGAGCAATAACTGGTTCTTTCCTTTGATTTAGGCATTTCTCCAGTTCTTGAACTTTAGCTCTCAGATTATCAACATCTCCAAAAACATCCTTATGGAGAGTTGTAGTATTTTCTTCTAACTTTTTATTTTGCTCTTTCAAAGTAGCCATCCTTCTCAGCAAAGCATCCCTTTCTATTATGGCATCCAAGGTGGCTTGCTCCTTCTCTTTTACAAGACGAATGTGTTTAGATTCTTCCTTAGCAATCCATTTCTTCAAAAATTCTATTTCAGAGTGCACTTCTTTAGGATCTATAGAAGTTGCCTCTGAATCAGCAGGGTCATCTAGATCTATAAGATTTGGTTCTACATATGGGGCTACTCGGGGATTAAAAGGATTATCAAATGAACTCCTAAATCCTAGCCTATAGTTCATATCTACTATAGGATCTAGCCTTGATGAAGCAATTCCTATAGTGGATACATCGTTATCTTGAAAGAATCTCTCATCTGGTAATGGGGTACTGAAAATGCCTCCTGAGAATCTTGTAGTTTCAGATTTAGAGCTAAGCGAAGATGATTCTCTTCCTATTACTGGTTGATAATGGGAATTGATGGATGCATTACCTCTGGGTTTCCAAGTGGGATTTGGATCTATCTTTTTCTTATTTTGGTTCTTCCTACCACCTTGGGGTAGATCAATATACATTGATACATTGAGATTGGCTATCATGTAAGCTCATGTTTTTTTTCTCTTGTCAACCATATTCACCTTTTGTTACAATAAGCACTAGCTTCAAAACCTTGACTGAGTCACCACCCTATTTTAGGAAAATATATAATGGCACTTTTTTTGACTGAAGGAAAACAATACACAAGTAGAAACAAAAATACATGGCACAAATAGACCAATCACTGATGTCGTAAGACTGCAACTCTTGCTTGTTAGATAAGACACTTGGATAGGCTAGATACGTCAGTGTGTAGCAATGGTACTTGGGCTCTATCTTCTTTAAATTCTCAGGGTTTGACACTAAAATATTCCCTTATAACCACGAGAAAAACTTAGATCACATGACACACACGTACATAGTAGGACCAAAGAAACTGCAGTACTTTTCACAGATGTGTTGGACAACTCCCTAGCAGAGTCACCATTTTGTTGGTGTTTTAAAATGTACTAAAACTACTAAGCGACAAAATGCTTAATACCAGAATGATAGTACATTCACAATCTAAAGACTAGCCAATTCTTATTAACAATTGCATATGTAAAGTATTTGGACCCAACTTCAAGAAAACTACAAATGGTTTTCTACTCTTTTGGCTCTACAAAACTAGGGTGGGTGTACCGAGGGATGGTTCAAAACTAGAACAACTATATGAGGATTATTCTTAGTTTCATTCTGATTCTCATTTCATAATCCTTAGACATATACATAATTCTTTACTAACTTGATAAACACATCCCATACAAAAAATATGGCCAATAATTCTTCTATAGATCTACAAATGTTCTTAACAATAGTGGCTAATTGAAGCTAAAACATTCCATGCAGACAAGCGTAGGCCAGCTTTGAAGATCTACAAGAAATAAAAGTAAAGTTTGATTTAATGCTGCATTTTGATAATCAGTTATGGTATATTTCTCTTTCAACTGTATCAATTTTATCAGTGCCTAATCCATTAGGGTTCAGAGTCTATAGCAAGTGCTCAGATCTGGTTTGTTGCCTTACAACAAATTCTATCAGCAATTCTTATCAGAATTCATCATTCAAAAACCTTTTCCACTACTAAAGAAACCTTATCACATTCATCAAAGCCTTTATTTAATCCATTGAATTAACAAAAATGATAAATAGATATACAACCTAACTAGATTGCATTCAATTGCACAAGCCTTTACTTATACAATATCAAGACAACCAAGTAATTGAAAGGAGACAAGATTTAGAAAGAATAATATGGGGATAGTTCAGAATTTGTATTCATCTTCTTTGAAAATGGTATATCCTTTACAATAGACTTAGAATGACCTTTAGAAAGAAGCACAAGTCATTCAATATTCATGTATTCTCAGAGAATTGACAGAGAAAATACATCTTAAACTTGCTTTCAAAATTTGGACCAAAAATAGACTAAGCATAATTACTTAGAACAATAGAATTAGGACCCTTCTTTAGCCTTGGAATCTCACTTAAATAGTGTGTGATGCAACAAGCTTCAGGATAAAAGAAAAGATAGGTGTCCTTTACAAAGAATATTTACATACACCTATCACAAAAAGACAAAATGCGGGTAACAGAAGATGTAATAGATCAAAACATTCTTTTAAGTGAATCAGCTTTTGTTATACTATTTTGTGTTGCTGATTGGTTATTGAATTGTTTTCTCTATATAAGTAATTGCCAAATTAGCCAATGATGAAACTTGTTCTGATGATGGCATATTAACTTCCACCTATAGGCTTTCTTTGTCTTTATCTCAGGTGGTAGGAACAACTTCTATCTTGTCTTCTTCTTTAGCCGTATCAGCATCCTATGGTCCCAGGTTTGTAACTAAAAGTGACAGTTTTCTCTTGTCTTCTTCTTCTGATTGGTTTTGAGATACGATAGTATCAGTGGTTTGGAATCCCTCATCCTGCACATTATCACTGTCACTGTCTTCTGCATCCAACTATTTGCTAGAAGCCATTTCTGCCATCCATCTGTCAAATAATGCATCATCTGGCTAGCTGAAATGCAAAATGTCCTTCTATTCTTTTATTACAGAATCAGCCATATTTTTAATATCAATGAAGTCATGTTTTAAAGAATCAAAGAATATTTTGGCTTTCACCATCTCCTCTGTTGTGGTGGCCCACCATGCGTGCCCAGTTTCATTTACTACTTGATTCATTCTTAAATGGAATGCATCGTCAAGTTCTTTCGTCCATTCCTCTTTGCTTTTCAAATTATTTTTCTTATCCAAGGCATGAGAAAATAATTTGAAATTCTGACTCCTATAGTTGTCTAAATGATTTATTTCTATCTTCTGTAAATGTGTCCTTCTATTATCAAAGTTAGCAAGGTCAGAAACCATATCAAAGATTTTTTCAATCTGATCATGGGAATTATCTATAACAGATAAACACAAAAAGGTTACTTCCTTTTCTCTTCTTACCCACTTGTCCACAATAGGCTTCAGAGCCTCATCATTTCCTTTTAATTCCTCCCAGATGTTAATCACCCTGACCAATTGCTGATGGATTAATGGCCATTCAACTCTATCTCCCAGATATGTAAGAGCTTTTCTGAGTTTATCTTCATATTTAGATTCCAACTCTATATGTAAGGCCCATAGTTTAGCCTTTTCTTCTTCAAATTCCTCAGCAGTATAATATCGTGGTCCCTGAGGTGTATCTGGCATTTCAATGAGGGGGGTAGAATTGAAAGGTTCTACTGGGGTACGAGGATAGGTTATTCTAGGCCTGGTGGATTGTTCCAATAGCTTATTTTCAAGCTCAATCCTCCTCTTTACCTCTTTGTTGTATGCCTCCACCACTGTCTCATACTTTCTTTGTAACTCAAACATAACATGTTCCTCTTTCTTAGCAGTGGCCAAAAGAAACTGGGAAGACTCCACATTCCAATAGGTTGCCTGTACATGGGAGGTGTCAGGAACCCTTCTTACAAGTATGTTGCCCATCAACCCAGACTCATCTGGTTGCGATCATGTGGCTCTAGATCCTTTTTTCAATGACCAACTGACCAAAGCAACTTGATCCTCAATGAATGCAGTTCCTCGGAAATCCTTTTTATTTGGGTCTTGCAATTCCAATTTTCTTGAAATGGAATTGAAAATTAAAGCATCTGCAATATCCCAATTTGGCAACAATAATATGTTAGAGGTCTTTACCATTTGCCTTCCTTCTTCAGGAGTAATGTTTTGGAATTCCTTCATCATTTCTTCTTTTATCTGGTTTTGTATGGAAGCTTCATCCATTTCTGGATGCTCTATCTTCATCCTTTTGCATCTCTCCTCAAAGATGTTCATGTTTGTTCTCCGTGCAAATTGCTGAAAAGCTCTTGATTTTACAAAATTGACATGAATCAAAAATTGATGACTTGCTTGTTCTAATACAGGGTCCAATTCCCTACCTCTATAATTAGCTCTTGTCAGATCCAAACTTGGGAGAGGAGGCTCTAGAGGATTACCTTCATCCAATTCTGCTTGGGTAATAAAAACACCTCCTTGTGATCCAATCTCTTCAACTTGCTCACCTGTGAGCTTCTCTTCTCCAATTCTCAAAGGAGATTGGGTGGGTGAATATTCCTCAGCTTGAGGTCTCCCTTCTCTTATTACCCTTTGCCTCTTTGGGCTAGGCTCATCAGGTCTCTCCTCTAAAACCATACTGGTGGATCCCATTATTTGTTTTCCCTTATCTATAGGGGCCTTTTTATTTTGAATTATAGTGTAACTAGGTTTTTTTTGTACAATTATTTGACCAAACCCTATATTAGGAGTGAAGGCTAACCTCTTCATGACTTCTCTGGCCTTATCAAGAGAAGAATTAATAAAGAATTGGTTCTTCTCATTCGTGGTTTCCAATATTGTAGAGAAGTTATTTATGAGCTTATTTATTCTGTCAACCTCTATATTAGCATTGTCTAAAGGACTATAATTCTGATCAAAACAATGAATAAATTCTAGGACCCAGGAGTAAACTCTCCATTTTTCTTTTTTAGTTTCCTATTCTTGTAAAGAAAATTCATTTCTTATAATGTCTTCTGGGTAATATGAATCATGCTATACTCATCCTAGCTTGATCCTATGCCTCAAAGTCTAATTGAAAAATCCCTCAGAATCACAAAAACGGGGGTGGGAGACAGCCATCATATGCTAATCCAATATTTTGTACAAAAAGAGCCATCCTCCTTTAGTAATCACAAACTGATGGGCCACTGTGCAAGTAGGGAAAACTGACCCTAGTTGCCTCTTTGACAAGAACATTTCCTCTACTTCTCCTAGTTGCCATAAGACTTCTGCCATCCCTATCTTTAGGGGTACTTGGTAAGGCAGGACATGAGGCCTCCCTTTAAAACCATAAATTCTGAAAACTATGGAAACAGGGTATGGAATAATATCTCCCCAATTGTGTGAAACTTTCAAATTATGGGGGTTATCCATAGGTCTTATGAGATTCATTAATACTTTAGGGATCCTTGGATTATCACTCAAAAATAGACATCTCAATTTAGAGGCAAAATATCTATCAAATCTGACAAAACTATCTTTATTTGCATCCCAAGTCATATCTACACTCCACAAATGGACTTGCAATGTTTCCCCATTTTCTTCTTTGTTTAATTTCATCTCATTACCAAAATATGTTACCCCCTTGAACAAGAACATGTGCATTAATAAGGAATAGTGGCCAAAAGCTTTCTCCACCTTGCCTCTCGCCATTCCAACAAAGCCAATGTGAATTTCTTTAGCTAGAAAGGATGCAAAATCAAAAATGACATCTACACCGAAAGAGGCAATTTGAATCATCATATACATGAGGTCAATGGGCATGAAATCCTACTCATCTTCACCAAGAACATGGCACAAGGTCCTGTATATCTCTACAGCCCAGGAAGTGAAAAGGCTCTTCTTAAAAGGTTCTTTAGAGGCCATAGTTATTATTGGTAGAGTTCCTATGGTACCTATGTGTGCCCTCAATGCACCTTCCCTAATTATATCCTTTTTCACTTTGTATTCCTTTTCCAATTCCAGCAAATTGATTGGCACGTGGAAATCTGATAATGGTTCTAAGTGAAAAACCTCTCTAATTTCTTTAGGGTTAATTGATACTAGAGGCACACCATCACTTCTTCTCACAACTCTAATGGCTTGGTCATAGCTTTTGGCAATATCTTCTAGCAAGTCACAGTCTATGAAAACACTAGGAACTAGTAACTTTCCCAAGTCAAAATTCCATATATTAGCATGAGGGGCAAACAGATTCCTCTCTGAAAACCATTTTTTAATTAAAACAAGGCTAGTTTGATTGGTTACTGCATCCCTTACCCAGTTCCCCTTGTCATACAAGCCATTGGAAATTTTAAGCCTAGGATTCAATGAAATTAATCTTTTGACTTGTACAGACTCTGTAGTGGGTCTTGGGAGTAATTCTAAGAAATCATTGTGGACATTCCTATTCATATAATTAACCCTCCCAGAGAATGATATCTTAGGAGGCATCTTGATTGTAATAATTGGAATAATAAAAAAGTTATGATCTAATACTTACTTGATTTCACCAAAGTTATCCTCTTTTGAACTTCTGCAACTACTTTCAAATAGATATGAAACTGTCTTCACATCTTCACCAATGTGTAATCACAAAATGATCAAAAGGTGCCTATTCTTAGAGAAAATAAAATCTTTGCTGGAGTGGACTATAGTGAATAATAAAATAAAATCTTATATATTATACTCTACTTTTTTCTCACATGTGAAATCTCCATTCATTATAAATGCGCGGGACATAATGTCACCACCCTTCTCCTTTTTTAAAAATGCACGGTCAATTCTTGGAACAACTTGCGATCTGGTAATGACAACTAAGCTGGCTCATTTCCTTACTTAACATATTTGAAATCAAACCAATGGGATAGCTCCACCTACACCTTTCCTTCAATGATGGCACTTTAGACTAGGCCCATGGATCACCCCGTACACGTGTCATCACATCGCTAACTTGCTATGCTTATCTCTCGAGCATCTTCCCATGGAAAGCTAGCGATAGCCTTTGATCTTATATTAGTCATGTGGCATACATTTGAAATGCCTTTTCAAAGAATCAATGGTGGGCAATCATGTCACTAACTTGCTATGCTTAACTTTTGAGCATTTCTTCATAGTGAGCTAATGACAACCCTCGATCTTGGCCCAATCTTACGGTTGAAAAACCTGGTATTATATTCCTGGGAAGTGGGTCCATGGTACATCTATTCCTAAGATGGAAAAATGTTTTGGCATGCACATATATATTTTAATCATACTTTATCTCAGGTTTTGTTGTGGTTTTTGACTGTTGGGTTAGTCGTTATGTCACTACCGGCAAAACATAACAATATTCAGCTAGCAATGCAACGACCCATCAAAAAATAGGCATTGGGAAAAGTAGCATAGTGTAAAAAGAAATTATCCAAGCATTTCCAAATCATTTCGGGTCATAAAAAACAATCGCCTTTAGTACTGATTTCGTCCTCGCTATGTTGCTACCGGCAACTTGCTTGTATATTCTGATAGCGACTTAGCGACTTGCCAGAGTAATTTGGATGCCAGATTTGTTATTCCTGATGACCATGTACACATATCATAACGTCGCCAACTTGCTATGCTTAATTCTCTCACATCTCCTCATAGCGAGCTAGCGACAACCATAGATTTAAAAGAAATCCGACGGTGTGGTAACATAGGTGAATAAAATTATTTGCTTAATCTTCCTTCCCTCCCTTTTTTTTAAAATCTCATGCTAAGGAAAATTTTAAAAGGAAGAAAGGACTGGTCCAATAAAAACATGCACTTAGTTGGAAACCTAATCACCATCTAAAGGATCAAAACCTAAAATTTTATCTAGGCAAGACGAAACCTATTATACAGAATTTCAGGACAACAACATTCATGACTATGTTTTTCATTGATGTCAACATAGCAGTAAGTCTATGAAGACTGGTAGAGTAATAGATAGAGATCAAGGTCATATGGAAAGAGATTTAATGTTTTAGTGATGCACATGTAAGTACATGTTCCACATTGTATCCTGATGATGAGGTTAAATGTGTGTAATATGTTGAAGTCATGCAAAAGTTGTAAGTAATTTACAAAGAGTAGTGTAGAGATAGGATAATTGTTAAGTAGTTTATGATGATTGCATTATATATTCTAAGAGTGATATAATTTGAAGATAGATAGTTAGAAAATGATAGAATACAATCTAATAGTAATGTCAATGAATGTACAAGCCCTAGTGTCGCACGTATGAGAAGTTGTATACATTGTGAGGTAATAGTGCTATTGTTATTGTAAAAATAATTAATTATAATATTTTTCATTGTGAAATAATTAATTATCTTATTATAACTAATTGGGAAGGCCACAAGGCTAACACAAGGAATTATATTGAAGAGATGGTATAAATGAAAGATATTTTCCTTGTTTGTAAAGAAGTGTGATGAATGTATGAAATGCAAAGAAATCAAGGAAGTGTGAAAATGAGAAAAGTGTTTGGTGAATGTGAGTAAGTGATCCAAGGGATTATTGGATGCAAATTTTGTGATATAATATTGAGATCAGAAGGAGCAAAGGTCTAGTTGACAGGACAGAGAAAGAGAAGTATAATTCATTTCTATTACTATGCAAAGGAATAATATAGAGAATATTTGGACTATGTGTTGAATCTATTTGGATAGTGGGTCCATCTACCTTCTACAAATCCTAATAGGGTTGGAATCTCCTTATAGGGATTCAAAGTCTCCTAATAGGGATTGATATGTACTAAATATTAGTATAGACTTCTAATAGGGTCCATCCTCTAACAAGGAATATTTATATTCATACATCATTTTGTGGGTATCATCCCCATCAGGGTTATCCCTCTAATCAAGGGTTTCTCTAGTTAACATATTTGATGTTATTGTATAGGAGTAGCTTGTGTGGTGTCTGATTATATTTCTCATATGGTTAATATTTAATAAAGTTCATAATTACGATATTAGTTAGATAAATGAGTCACCCCAACCCCCCTCAGTTATACTAGGCAACTATATATTCTAACATAAATAATCACTTTATCTTGTCAAATTCTAAGTAATCAAGTTCCCATTTGTAGTTCCTTCTCATAAATCAACCTTGTCTTGAGGTTCTTTTTTCATGAGAAACTTCTCAAATCCTCTTCCTCAATATTATATATATATGAAACTCATATTAAATAGAAAATTGTCTTGTCAATAAGGTTTGACATCAATAATAACATAATTCTTGTTCCAATTGTGGTTTCTAACAATCTCCCTTTTTGGAATTGATGGAAACACCTCTAGTTACCATGCAACCCAAAATATGTACTAAATCAAGAAAAATCTCTCTACGTATAGTATCAGATCTTTATTAATATCCTTAGTTTCATTTTGATTCTCATCTTTCTGTCCAACACTCTCTTTCTTTTAGTTTCATTCTAATTCTCATCCATGCAGCTTTGACATGCAACTCATAAAATCCCTCTATCATATTAGATCATTATATCAATCAAATTCTTTTGTATTGCTAGCAACACTTTCTATAAGTTCTATAAACTCCCTCTTGATAATCACAATATATATAACTACTTCAATATTCTCCCTCTTCTTGGTAAATGAATTTCATCTTCTCCCTCTTTGACAATAATGGAAAAGACACTTTGTCTATCTCATGCATCTTTTCATGTATATATCTTTTTCATTTGTATATGACTAAAAATATAATTTTTTTCTTCTTCCTCCACTACTAATTTAGGAAACTCCTAATGTAGGACTGTCTACATCAACTTGTAAGATAGTCTAATTAACCCATTGAATGTAGAGATCCATCTAATCTTAAGAAGAATTGTCTATGGGAATAAACCCTAATTTACCTCTGAGATATTCATGAGCATCCTTAGGGAAACCTTTACTTATCCTTAGTATTCACATACTACAATCTCATTTCTTTGTCTTGAACTAGCTCTTTCAAGCAATGATACTTGATAGCAATATGCTTCGTCTTTGTTTACATTAGAGGATTCTTGGATATGTTTATAGCACTAGTGTTATCACAATAGATAAAAAATGGATCAGTAATCTCTTCCTTCATTCATTTCAATAATTTATTGATTCATATGATATTTGAACAATTCACTACTACTGCCACATATTCAGCTTTAGCTATTGATTGAGAAATACAATTTTGCTTCTTTCTTGTCCATTAAACTAGTCTCTCTCCTAGAAAGAAAGTTCCTCCACTTGTACTTTTTCTATCATCAACACTTCCTGCCCAATCTAAATCAGTGAACACTTTCAATTCAAACTAATCATTCTTCTTGTAATACAATCCATATTCTTATGTTCCTATCTTAGTATCATTTTCAATTCTATCATGTGATTTTCCTTAGGACTTATAGAAAATCTTGCTACTATCCCAACTACTAATGCAATATCATGACGGTTGTGAAAACATATTGTAGTTTTCTAATAATTGATCTATATAATGTTTGGTTTACATCGCAAGAATCATTATTGCTAGATAGCCATATAAGTTGTCTTGAATCTCTCCAAACATAAACATTTCAAATTTCTTCTTCACCTCATCTAGAAATAATTTTCATATTGCTTCCGTTCCTCCAAATATGATATCATCAACAAATATTTCATATAAAAATACCTCATTTTTATTACCAATCTTCAAGTATAAATTGTTGTTTATTAGTTCTGGAAAAACCAATACTCACCAAATAATTGTGCATTCTTTTATACCATTATCTAGGGGCTTGTTTCAAACCATATAGTATCTTATGCAACTTGCATACCATATTTCTCTTGCTAGGGTCAAAAAATCCTTCTCACTACTCTAAATAGACTTCTCCTTCAAGTATTACATTGAAAAATGTAGATTAGACATTCATTCAATATACCTTAAATCCTTATTAAGAAGAATATGCAAGTTGTATTCTAACTTCTTCTAATCCAAGCTCTAGATGTACTAATTGAACAAACAAACACGTAAAATACTTTAGATCTTAACATCCATTAGCTCAGCCCCTATAGTAAAATTTCTATAACATAAACTAGTAGTCCACTATCCTAAATATAACAGGATTGTAGAATATAAACGTTAATAGTAAATCATCAAAACTAACATCCACACAAGTTTGACATTAGGATTTAATCTGGAAACCCAATTTGGGAAAAAGCACCAATAATATATCATGAACACTTTCACTCTTTTCAAGTGATCTCTATTAGGAGCTAACCCTATTAAAGGTTACAAAACACAGTGTTAAATGTTACCTTGTTAAGATATTTAATCACCCTAATAGGAGTTTCTAAACTAGATGACTTTAGAAAATTTCATTAGAATACCACCTTGAATAAAGGATTTACATATAAATATTTGTTCAACCTAATAAAATGATTTCAATACTAATACAATGGTTAGAAAGTAACAACAAGTTTTGATCTAGAAAATATAACTCACTTTGTAAACAAATATTTTAGTTTGGCTCAAACATTGATGCATTGGGTGGCATTCATTGTCATCTCAATCTCTAATTCACTTGGAAACCCTTCAAGATATCACTCTTTACCTCTTCATAATACTTCTTAGGCTTCTATTCAAGTTCACCAATTAATAACATCATCAAGTGTTGCTCTCATTTTGGTTTTGACAAGATAGTGCCAAAACACTTGTGTCATTACTTAACATAACTTAGTATGTGTCGAGTGAGTAGTGTATGCCAAGAAATATAAATAGTTAGTGTCTAGTAGATGATATGTGTCGAGTCACTCAAGTGTTCAAAAAGACATATAATTTGAGTGATTTAGATGCCAAGTAAAATAGTGGATGCCAAGTCATTCAGGACATGAGTTACAACATTAAAGATATAGTGAATACCGAGCATTAGAGCTTTCAAGTACTGAGCAAATAGTTTTTGGCATAGTTGTTTGTAATGGCACAAACTCCTATGTAAACCATTTTTGGGCTAGCTTAAGGATTCTTTTACAATTCTAGAAGATTTATGCAAAGGTATATTGAGAATCCCTATGCAATGCATGCAACCAATTAGAATAAGGGATGTTCTAAATGGAAAAATGGATGAATCACAATTGTTGATTCCTATCTAACCCTATCTTGCCTAAGTCTTCTTATGGAGGGAAAATCCTAAAAAGTTTGAATGTGTAGATGAGAAGAGAAGGGAAAATGCTAAGTGTAGAGAGAGAATTGATGGTGACTAAGGCGGTTGTGAGAGAGGGATGAATTTTAGAATTAGTTATAGAGAAAAAAGAAGATTAGTTGAAGGAAAAAAGATATACATCTGATTAGGAGGATCAAGTACACATTAGGAAAGAGGAGATCTAATATCTAGTAGAGAGGTGCTAACGAAAGGATCAATGCTAAAATATTATAATAGGTGAATCCATGCAAAGCTCTTAATCGAGTAGTGTTAACAAGATTTTTTAAATCCTTTAATAGGGTACTTGTTTTATTGTAAGTTTATGTCCTCTAACAAGGTGTTGAAATCCTTTAACATGGTAAGATTTAATAGTCTTTGTAAGCCTTCGATAGGGTAGACCTTTGATAGGGTAGATCATAGTTTATGATCAAACAATTGTAACCTTAATTGGATACACTTTACAGTTGCAATAGTGAAGATTTTTGGGTGTCATCCCCACTCCATTTTTACCTTCTCATTGGAGGGTTTCTAGGTAACAAGCTGATTGTGTTATGTGTTATTCATTTCATGCTATGGATGAAAATGTGTAGCTAGCTATTTCAATTTACATGCAAATTGTGAGATGGATGTGTGGTGAATGTTTTATGGTTAAATTTTTGAAGTGTTGATTCACCCCCACCCCCCTCAAAATTCACTTTCCCATTGTTAATTTCAACAACAAGTGCTTCAATCTTGTTAGGTTAGCCCTTGTACCTCCTTAAAGAGGTAATTTTGATCATTTTCCACTTAAACATTACCATAGATCTTAGGGTTTTGATCAAATTAAACTTATACAATGAATCTTTCCACCTTCTTGTTCATCCTCTACTTTTATATAAACTTATCTTTAAAATTAATCCATTGATCATTTTCCTAACCCTTTCCTTGCATTAAATGTTCCAGGTCATCTATCCTTATCTTCAACATGCTTTACATATTTAAAGAAATCAACTCTATCAGCTAGAAATCATAATTTCCTCATAAACTATCGAAATGTTTTTTCTCATCCAACATTGTGTTTAGACACTTAGTCATCACTAAATTACTTAGTCACAACCAACTTTCTATTTGACACATATACTATTACTCACTCAATATTGATGCCTGGTCAACACTATCTCTACTCAAAACATATTGTCACTTGGTTGACACTAGCATCACTCATGATAAAATTTAAGTTCCTTAATCTTCTTCTATTTTTCTCACTCAAGCCTATACATTTCATCAATATTTTATCACTTTTTCAATGCTTTAGTACAACTATCTTCTTCACTTGCAACATGATTAAACAATCACTTTATCTTGTCAACTTCTACTAGTCAAGAGCCCATTTTAGGTTCCTTCTCATAAATCAAGCTTTCCTCTAAGTTCTTTTGTTATGATCAACTTCTCAAATGATCTTCATCAATCATATATATATGACACCCAAATCAGATAGAAAATTATCTTACCAATAAGGTTTGGAATCAATGACAACATAAAAATTATTCTAGTTATAGCTTCCAACAATTCACTAAGGAACTACTTAAGGAATATTTTGAGTATCTAAGAGGTATGATAGGGGTCATTCCCCTATCCAAGGATAACTAAGAACATATTCTATATTGCATCAAATATTATGATCACAATATCTTACAAATTCATGTAGGAGATCACACTTTAGGAGCAGCCTAAAGGTGTGAAATTTAAGACACTGAATTATGAGAAGATAGAGTTGTAAAGAGTTCATGATGAGATGATATTCTCATATTAGTTAGAGTAGTGGCATGATGATGAATGGAGACATTTTTGGCTTTGGTATTATTTTCAAAAATGGAGAGATTGGCATGATTAAATTACCATACTAATTATTTGATAAAGAGGGAGAAATTTACTAGAGTAAATGATTATTGTTAAGAGGGAGACATATGTTTCTATAAAGAAAGTGTATTCCTAAAATGATAGAAAGATCATTCTAAGATTGAATGGATGAGAATTAGAATGAAATGAAGAAAGAGAAAAAAACATAGAGGGAGATGACAATACAAGTATTGAAATCTTGGATTGCATGGTAATAAGTGAAGTATGTAAAGTATGAGGTTTTGGCATCAATGCCAATGAGGGACATTATTGGAAAATACAATTGGAAAAATTGTTATGTTTTCATTGATGTCAAACATATTTGTAAGATAGTATATCAAACATAATTGAGAGACATTTACTAACAATGTAGAGTATCATATTTATTGATTGATGAAGAGGATTTGAAAATAAGAGATAGGAAAGTAAGATAGTGAGTGTTGTTGAAGTGACAAGAAGGTAGATATCATGGAAATACAATGAGCACTTGATAAGTTTGTCATGGAAAAGATAATGTGTTGTTTCATTATTACATGAAGTGAAGAAAATATTTTCATGAATTTTAGAGTAGACACAAGTCACATTGTTAAGCATGATCAAGTAACACTACTGGTCAACCAATGAAGGAGTTGAAGTAGAAGATTAAGGAAATTATGTATAAGCCAAACAAAATCAATCTAGATGGGTGTTGGTCATTTCTTAGAAAATGCATGTAGTGATTGTGCATATTAATGGCTGAGCAAGCTTGTTGAAGATAATTTGGAAAGTATAGTGTATGTTGAGGTACATAGTGATGACCAAGCTAAATAAAACAATGATTTCTGAGTAACAACAAAATTTATAGTTTGAGGAATAATTTAATATGAGGTTGACAATTGAAATATTGAATAAGTCAAAGCACACGATGGATAAGGATTGATGAGATGGTATATTTAATTCATGAGGAGAGTTTTTTACGCAATCAAAGAAAAGGGTTTGATTAAAAGTTTTTGGGTATGTGTAGGATCATGGCCAACCAAACTATACCCTTAAGTGATAATGAAAAATCATAAAATTAGGGTTATGTCAACCTAACATACAATTTTCAACTTTCTATGAACTTTCTATCAAAAAATGGAGAGAAAAGAATCTCAAGGAAATTGAATTTAGTTTGTAAACTACTAGGCCTTATCTAAAAACAATTAAAATTTGATTGGACAAAATTTTTAATTGTAATGCAATAATACAAAATGTTCAGGACAAAAATAAGAAGTAGATGCATGTATGACCAACTTAATCAAAATCAAATGATAATATTTTTTAATAAGATTCTAGATATCAAAAGTACACTCATTCCTAGATGCGGTGCATATTTTTGGGTATTTGTATTCTAAATAAATATTTAATTATGATTTTTTTACTATAGTATTTTTGGAATAAAAAATTTTGTGTCAGACCACGTTAACTAATTCAAAATTTTGTAAAATTTATTTTTATCTATTTTTCCTTATGATATAAGAAGCACAAAATGTCATGCATCTTTTGGATTTGAAAAATGTTGTACCATTTGAAAGTTATACTTATTTTTCAATTAGTGTGTCAGTAAGAACTTTATATGTAACTCCATTAGAAAATAAGTAATAATTACTTTCTAAACTCAAAATTTGACAAAAATTACATTTGTAGAAAGCTAAGAACATTCTTAAGAAACCTTTTCATTTCATCAAATTTGTGTGGAAAAAAAGTTGTCAAATACATGTTTGAAGTAAACACCACACATGAATTGGCGAAAAACTTAATTTTGGGGCATTTTTAAAGTTGACAACATAGGGTTGCTATCCAAAGATATATTAGGCCTTATAAAGTTACTAATTTTTTGTTTTGGTATCAGGATGCATGGGAAAAAAGTTGGAATAGATTTTGAAATACTTTGAGGTATTTCAAAACTACATATTTTTCAGATCAACACTTTTTGGCACACCATGATCCTCCACATTACCTTTTAGAAGAAAAAGGAGAATAAGAAGATGGAAGGATTGATGAATCTGACCTAACCCTAAGATCAATTGTGACATTGTTTAAGTATAAAAAGTTTGAAATTACATATTTAAAGAGGCATAGGAGATGTTATCTAAAGGTTGGTTCATCATGATTGGCAATCTTAAGGTGAAGGTAAGGAGAGAAAAATAATAGAGGAAAAGTGTGAAAAGTTTTGGAAGAGTGATTACTTGAGGAGATTTCATGTATATCAGTGATGGAGATGCCAATAAAGGCCATTCAATAAACCAATGTATGAGTGAATAGATATTTGAATTTCAAGGTGAGTTGTACTTTATAGATCAAACTCATTGTTATATTGTAACCATTGTAATAGCCAAAATCCTTTAATCAAGGTGACATTCTAATGGAGTGTTCTTAAGCTCTCTAACAAGATCACTCCTAATAGGATGATTGAAATCCATTAATAGAGTCACATTTAATAGTGTTTTGTATAACCTTTTACAAGGCTAGCTCTTAACCGAGCTCACTTTAGAAGAGTGAAAATTGGTAACATGTTACTTCATGGTTTTTCCAAAATTAGGTTTCCATGTTAAATCTATTGACATTAAGGTCAATTTTATTATTAGTTACTCACACTTATTCAATATATAGTTTCTACCAAATTTCTTATTTACTATCGAGCTTCAAAACCTATGCACAGTTCATGCAAAGTATAGTAGTATCTACCGAGTTTTTTAGTGCAAGTAATAGCAACTCTATTGTTAACCAAGCTCCACAGTGTCAACTGAGTTACATAGTATTAACCATGTTCTCCAATGTCTACCAAGCTTGTATTATTGGAAATGTGAATCTAGTTTTGACCTAACCATGGAGTCTCAACCAAGTGATTCAATATATGTCAAGTTTTGCAGTTTTCACTGAGTCACACATTGCTAATCAAGTTCAAGCTACTTGGAAGTGATAAGTATAAACTCAACCTCTTCATCAACTAAGTGTTGAATGATGTTGAGTGTTGATACTGGTTGCCGAGTATTAGAACATCACTAAGTTTTTCTTCAAAATCTGAGCTACAACTTTGCTCATTATTCAAAGATCACATTTCTAACAAATTTGTAAGAATAGTTATTAAAGGAAGAAGTCAAGATTAGGGCCACACTTGCATAAATCCAAGGCATGATTTTTCCAAACATGGATGCATTACAAACACATATTTCACATGCTAAGACACTTTTCCATGACAATAACTTCTTCATAACTTAACATATGATGGAACTATAAGGAAAAGTTCAGATTGCATTGTATGCAAGTAAGGTGTTATAGGAAAATTAGCACAAGAAAATGGCATTAATCTTGAAGGTACACTCTAAACTCTTGTCACATTTTTGGTATTAATAGATATTATACACCTTTGGAATTTATGTCAAAAAGGAGAAGTATAGATGAATATGTATATATGTATAAATAGGACATGTAAAGAAAATATGTATGTGGTGTTGGCTTGGTTTTTCACCCTTTATGATAATTTGTCCCCCGTAGTGAAAAACCCTAGGGTTAGAGTCCAAAATAGGTGTTTTTCTATTAAAATCCTAGATCAAAATTACTAAAGGTCTCTTAAAACCTCATTTGTGTGCCCTAACCTTAAAAAGGTAATTAAATATGTTTTCCAAATTCAAAAATTGTGTGAGACATGCTTACCCTAAAATTTCTTTCTCACAAAGATTACTTTATTATTTTTTGAAATAAACCTTTTTATTAATAAGCTTGCCCTAACCACAGTTATCTTTCTTAAACATTTTATGAAGCATCTAAAATTTGGTGTTTAATTTTGGTTAACTATTAATCTCTCTAAGATCTACAATGAGTGCTTGCCTATAATGTAAAAGTGCATGGTTTTTAATCAAAGTAGGGAAGTGTCCTTATGAAAGATTGAAGTTTGAGCTTGCTAGTACTTCATCATAACCTTTTCATAGTTTTCAATACCTATCAGTGCACATTCCATTTTCCTATGATCTTATTGGTTGGTTCATTGTAGTGGGGTTGTTTTGTCTTCAAATTTATTGCACCATTGATCTTTGGAAGATCAACAGTTGGTGCATTACCACTTGATAGATCTATAGTGATTTTACCCAAAGTAGGGAAGTGTCAGTGTGACACATGTTTAGAATGATGCCATGAAGGATATTACACATATTTCAAAAGGGTGCAGGTGGTACACCATTTATCTTGATGAGATCGATGGATGGCACTTTCTTGTAAGAGGAAAGTGAATGTGGTTTAAATAATTTGGGTAAGTGCCTTGTTGACATCTGGCATATGATGACATCATGGATGCAACCTCTTTCAAATGCAATAATTAAGTGTGTATTATGGCAGTTGTCACACATGCTGGCAAAGAAAGAAATATTCTATTAGCTAGTCTAGCTAACTAGATATTATAAAGACATGATTTCATAGCACAATTGATCTCAGTAAGATCAATGATTAGTGCTTACCCACAATATGATGATGCATGAACTTTAGGAAAAGTAGGGAAGTGCCATGCCACCATGTGGCAAAGTGGGACCAGTTGCTAAAAGGGTTGCTGATTAACACCAGGTTGGAAAATGGTAATGAAACAGAGTGTGGTAATTGGTGGATTTTGATGTGCCTACTAGGTTGGCAATGAATGTGCCAGTGGGGTCATTTTCTAAAGTGTCTTATTCACCAAGTATTGTGATCGTTGATCTTTGGAAGATCAATGATCGACACTTCACCACATTGAAGAGATACATGAACTTTAAGAAAAGTGGGGAAGTGTCATTTTGACATGTGGCAAGGACTTTAAAACTTTAAAGAAGCATTTTTTTTTTAAATAAGGTTGTTAGATGCTGTGTGATTGAAAAATGAAATTCAAATTTGAGGACACAAAAATGACTGTTAGAGGCATTAATGCTATTCAAGGCTATTTCATGCAACCTTAATGTTGTGATATAACTTGCAAATTCACCATTACTGAGCCACACAATCGCAAATTTCTTAGAGTGCAAGGGTTTCCAGAGCTAGGGCACAAGATTTTGTAATTTTTTCAAAAATTTATAGAGCAATTCATAGAGAAAAAGAAGCAAAAATCAGTGCGTAAGTTGTCTATAGCACCTAAAAAGTTTTAAAATTATAATTGTGCTAAGAAGAATTTAAGGTGCCTCCCTGAAAGGAATTTTCTAGCCAAATAGATTACCTTAAAAGATCTATTCATGATGATTTCCTTAAACAATTACTTCTATCTGTGAATAAATCAACAAAAGGGAGAGAACTCATTCTTAAAAACCCTAGGTTGGTTGTAGGCAAGGGTTTCTATGACAAAGCCAATTGGGTAAGAGGTGCACAGGTTTCAATGGGGGGTTAAGAATTATTCAGAAAATGGTTTTCAAAATACAACGGGGACACCCCATTGAGTGATGTTTGGGAGTTTGACATTGGCAAATTGGTTGTTCCTGGGGTATTTTTTGAAAGTAATGTATTATCTGACATGGCCAAAAAGTATGACCCCATCACTAGAATTGTAAAGAACCATGCTGGGGATAATCTCTTTAAGGTTTCACCTACCTTGATTATTGAGGTATTCAATCTTAACCCCAACCAAGCACTCCATGAGAAAATTGATATGGATGAATTTTAGGAAAGCTATGATGCACAAAGGGTATACTTGAGGACAGTGCTACTATAGCAAGATGTTGTAAAAATTGGCTCACTACCTCTAGTTACACTTAATAGCCCAGAACCTTTGATGAAGAAATACTTTAATCCTAGGGCACAGGCCCCATATTTTACTTTCTACAAAAATATATGGGATGGATAAGCAAGATTATATCCAAGGCTTTTTTGTTCTCATTATGTCTCAAAATTTGGAATTTGGAATGAACACAATTCCTGATTTTTCTACTTTCCTAGTTGAGGAAATTCACAATGTTTTAGTTGAAATAGCTCAAGGTAAGGTGAATAGACCTTTTTTCTGGTATTCTTTGTTAATGTATATATGTCTTTAGAAGGGAATCACTTTTTTCCCCAAGGAAATGAAGTTAGAACTAGAAAGAGATGGAGAGAAGCTCCCAATTTAGTTATGGAGTGTGTTGGTGTTTGAAAATGCTAGAGGGTTTTCAATTGTCCCCATGAGAATACAACATATCTAGGGGTAGCTAACTCCCATTTTCAACATATCATTTTAGACATAGGGCCAACTATAAGGCATGACTCTTCTTCTACTTCAGGGTCTGCTAAACCTAGGCAAGTAGACCTTAGATTCAAATGATACTGTACCAGTGCAAAAACATATCCCTGAATCTATTGAACAGATTCTACTCTTATTTCTCCTAAAGACTCATGAAATGACATGGGCCTATAGTAGCTAAATATACATTTATGACATTCATAAGCTGAGTGAGGGTTAAACATTTAGGTCCTTCAACATGAAAGGTGAAAATAGTTTTGATTAATAATGTTGATTTCAACAAACCCTCAAATATGTAGCAATAAGAATTGATGATCCTGTAAACTGATCAATGCCTTAACCATTGGGCAAATCTATGAATCAAAAACATACATATGAATATCTAAGACATATGTGTATCTTTAGATATCTGATCTATCTTTTTAAGTTGTAAATAGACATCCATGTTCAGTTTAAATCTAATTCTTACCTGATATCCTCCTCAATAAATTTGTAACCCTGTTGATTTCTATGAAGCATTTACACAATTCCTTGAATCATCAGCAACAATGAAACAACATACAACCTTAAGATACTACAACTATGACCTAGGCTCTTTGTTCAAAGGTCATAAAACATTACAACTCACTGAGAATGGAGACAAGATTCCACTAAAATTCAATCATTTGCTCTTTGTATTAGCTTGCTTGAAACTATACATTCATATGTATGAAAATGAAAACACAAAAAATGCCTAACATATCTGAACTATCTATATTATCCTTCTACTGCTATTCATATAAGAGAATTCTGCTAAAAAATATGGTGTCGTAGTCATGGGAACACATCAAAAACTGGAACCAAGACCTGGTATCATAGTAGTGAGTGGTTTTTTCTCCAAAACTAGAACCAATTGGTTTCTCAGTAACAAAAACTAGAACCCTTACAAAAAATGAAAGAGAGAAAGATATAGGAGAAGAGTTTGTTCCCAGATTTGATCTAAACATGACATCTGTCCATCTAGAGAATGTTCTCAATAGGTTAAAACAACTATCCAATCTCTTCCCCTAACTGGTGAATGAAATCTTCCATCAATTTTGGCTCCAAAATAACCAAATATCTAAAACATATGATTGAACAACTAACTAATTTGATTCATAATTTTTACCCATGGTAAAAATGAAAATTAGTCAAAAAATGACTTCTAAAAGCCAAGGAAACCCTCCAGAATTGATTTTCTTCACATATAGACCTCAAAAAACCTTCAAAACTGCCTTATAACCAACTTTGATAATCAATGATGAACTCTATTCACTGCACTGAGAATACCTTGAAAATTTGCAAAACTGCTTACAGACTGAACCAATTGATTGTTGTGTAAAAAATGACTTAAAATTTGGAAAAATTGGATTCTCTTGATTCCAACGGTATACTACATTACCAATTTCTAATAAAAATTACCCTTGTTATGGCAATTTGAAAAATTTGGTTTGAACTATGTCTAAACTTTAAAAATGAAAAATTTAAAAATATATATAGTCTAGACTATATAAAAATTTAAACTCATTTAAATTTTTCATTTTATATGTTGATCTCTCTGAATTTCCATTTGATATTCACTTTGGTATTTCCCTCAACCTCCCTTTACACCAGACACCTTCAAAATTTGCCTCCCACTCTTATGAGAAACCTTTCATAGTCGTAACACCGGAGAAGGTTGAAAATTGTTTCCCAAGCATCCATTGAAGACTTTCCCATAACATCGGGAAACCTTAGAAATGTGCCTCCCAAGCTTACGTTGGTCGTGAGATCGTGAAGCCTTGCAAATCTCTTTCTGATCATACACTTAAGTTAGGCATTTTGCAAGTCAAAATATATTGGATTTGACCCTGCAGCCATGACAGGTGGGCCTCTTCCACATGTGCTGGCTTCAATAAGTCACTGTCTTAGGGACACTTCACGTTCAAGTCTCTTGGTCTATAAACAATTAGTAAAATTGTCACCCTTTAAATGTGGGATATTAAAACTCATGAAAACTCTACTCCCTTTGTGAGTTGATGCTCTTTCATGGAAGCTTCCTGTTAATTTGGTGGCTTTTTTGCTCTTTTCACGTGGGTTCTGCCTATAAATGCCTCTTCTTGGCATGAGATAATGCATCGCCTGTTCACTGCGTGGAAGTTCACTCTTAACGTGGGTATCTTTCTTGCCACTTACGTCTCTAAGCTTTGACCATTGTCTCCTTTTTTCAAACATTTAATGGGCAGATTTCCTCTGGCATGAATTTCCTTTTTTGTGTGAGGCTTCAAAATTGCCTCCCCCTGCTCATGCCGCCTTTTGCTTCTTTTTAAACGTGAATTCTTGCTTATAACTGGTGATTTAAAACCTCTTAGATTGTTAGATTTGCAACTACTAGTGTCTTTCTTGTATATGGTTGTTTCATTCCTTGCAGCTACTTTCAACTATGTGTGGAGCGGCTCCTTCATATCAATACTGGTCGACTTGCAACTTATGCTTTTTTAATCCTCCTTTCTGGTGTACAGCAACTTCCTTTATTCTGATATGGGTATTTCCACAAATTCGTTGCCACTGCCTTCGAATTGAGCCATGCTTTTGGTTCTCTTTACTTTAACATGGCGTGGGCATCTTTTCATTGACTGGTGCTACTCCAATTAGCAGGAATCATACCATGCATTCTCCCATACTTGTCGACACTTGCTTGCAAGAACTATAAGTTGTGCCCCTTGCCTTTGGCCAGGGTGCCAAAGCATATCAATGGGAGCATTATAAAAGGCCAAAGTGGTAGAAGAGTCCATCCGAGTAACTTTGTTGAAAAGCACTTGAGCTTGCCCCCATATTTGATACCTAAAACCCATAAGTAGCCCATGGGCAACACCGTACACATGACTATCAAATAAGTGCAGCTCTTCCAACAACATGGAAGCTTCTTTGAAAGATTGACAATAACCGCAAACATTGTAAATGGCAGAAAATGTGACTACATTTGGTTTGATTCCCAATTCGTGCATTTTATGAAACATTTTGACCCTTTTCAAAATCTCCTTAGACCTCTGCTTCATGTCCTCAACAATAGATAGAGGAAGCCTTCTCTCAATTCCAAGGTGCTCAAATGTTGCAGTGGTATCACATGCCTCACTTTTTGAATACATTCCATTTCCATTATAATGTGATAATTGACTACTAGGACATTGTGATTGCAATGCTTGATAACTGAAGGACGAACTTGCAATATCTTTTAATTTTAACAATGGTGTGAGAACTTCAACAACATCATCCATTGAAGGCCTGGCTTTAGGATCTCGACTTATGCAATATTTAGCTAATTGTGTAGTCTTTAGGGCACCTTTGATGGAATAGTGAGAGTGCCATAACTTCATCTGGAAACTATGGAATGAATCCTCTTTTTGTTAGATAGCACACTCTTGTGACTCCAAATAAGTCTGTCATTCTAAAGCAATTAGTTGGACCCCAAAGTGGGTCTGGCTAAATTTTTTTTCGATTCCATTAGACTAATACTCCATACTGATCTAAGGAACATCTGATATCACTTCAATGAAGAATCAATCAGTTTGCATAAGCTTTTCAACCTTTTTAAAAATCATTTCACCCTTTTCTACAAACTATCAAATTAGTGTTGGGAGGTCCATTGACTGGCCTTAAAAACTAATCCAAACACCTGACCAAGTTCTAAAAATTGGCACATTGGATCTCTATTCCACACACTTGTACCCCATCGAATCTCGTCTCATGAAAAATTCCTAGTCAAAAGATGTTGACTATCAAAGTTGCCTTCTCAAATTTACCAGCAAGAAAACATGTCAAAAAACAACAAACTGGGCTTGAAATTGGCTCAAAAAACTGGGTAAACTGACACTTGGAAAGATGAAAAATGAGACATTGGTTCTCTATCATGAAGAGAGTATGAATCTAAGATTTGGGCTTATGATGAATAACAGGATGCATTTGGCGAGCAGTCAAAGTGGGCTACTCAGAATTTGCAGATTAAAAGTACTGACAAAAAACATTTTTTGCGAATGGAATTGACCTGGAAAAGTGTGCAAATGGATTCATCAAGACTTGCAAAATGACACACTTAAAATATTTTCACAGGATAGCACAGGGGTATAATCTATTTGATGTCACCTATAACAAATTTTGAGTTATAACATCTTGAACAGGGGTACCGACAAATCTGCAAATGCTGACACCAGTGAAAAAATAGAAATTCCATTTGGAATCATGTTTGAAAATTGATCAAACATATTCATCATAAGATGAAACTTGAAACATAACAAGTCTCTAACATCTACAATGCAATGCAAAAATAAAATTAGCATTTTGATCAACTGGGTCAAAGTTATGGCTCGTCGAACAGGGCTTCCCAGAATGTGTCCAATTTGCAAATGTGTGAAAACAGTAAACTACCGACTTTGAGGGATTCAAAACCTAATCAAACGAACTCAAAACAACTCAAAATCTGAAACATAGGTTCTCGGATATGGACACTAAACACTCCCAAAGCAATGAGTCCTAAAACATTTCTGGGTGCAAGATATTCAGTTGCAAACACAACCTCCTATCGCTGTTTGACACTTAGGATAAAATACAGACTTGGCAATTTACTCGAAACAAGACCTCGCCAAACCACTCAGAATGAT
The DNA here is from genome assembly GCA_028749045.1 of Cupressus sempervirens. Classification (NCBI taxonomy): domain Eukaryota; kingdom Viridiplantae; phylum Streptophyta; class Pinopsida; order Cupressales; family Cupressaceae; genus Cupressus; species Cupressus sempervirens. The sequence goes on from CM053792.1 coordinate 200,826,961, forward strand.
GTTTTAGCTTCATGGAACCTGTGGTCATGCTGAATGGAGGGTGTTAGAAACATTGAACACCATGTAGGCCTCATACTAACAACCAGGTACAATCTCATCAAAAGGACATTTATGGGGCTTGATTTCTCAAAATTTGAAATGGGACTAAAAATGAAGCATGCAATTTTTCATCCCAACAGAGTGTTGACATGACTTGGGAAGTAAAAGATGCCAGCTATGCCAAATTTGATAGATACTTTGCTTCAAGGTTTAGATTGCTTTTGAAATGGGATAGTCCAAAGAATTACACAAACTTTATTAGAGCTAATTACACCCAAGGACCATGCCAAGGGGCTATTGGTCAGTCATAATTGGGGGGATATAATCCTATACCCTATTTCTACTATATAAGAGTTTATGGCTTTTTGAGAAAACCCCATGTATTACATTTTCATGTGCTTTTAAAAATTGAAATTGCAAAGTTACTATGGCAGATTGGGTCAGTTGATGAAAGGGATATATTGGGCAAGGTAAAGGCACTTTCTTCCCTGTTGTGACTGTTATACATGATTTTTTTTTTGTTAAGAAAGGATGGAGAAATTTAAGTTTATTTTTGGATAGATATCCCAATCTCATGCTAGGTACATTGATCTAGAGGGATTTTATGACCTACTTAGGGAGAGAACTAAAGCTAAGGCTTTTGAATAGGCTGTATATTTCCTAGAGGATATCATTAGAAATGTATTCTCATTATTGGAACAAGAGGTTAGAAAAGAAAAATGGGTAGTTTTCAGTAAATTTTTGGAATTTATCAATACTTTTGAGCCCAATTATAACCCCTTGGTAGATAAGAAATATTGGGGAGCTAAAATGAACATGCTGATGAATAACTTTTTAGTGATAATTTAAAATTTGAATGAGAATAAGGGTATCTTAATGAAAGCATATCTAGATAAATTTTCTAAAGTGGAGAGAAGAATAAATAGCAAAATGAGGGTGACTCCAGGCCAGTATACATTATAGAGGAGGGTTGCATACATTGTAGCTCAAAACATACAACACATTCCCCCCTATAAAAGGCCAAGATAAAAAAGCCCACCTGACACAAGCACCCCCAAGAGACAAAGGTTAGAATAGGGATCCTCTTCTTAAGAAAGAGAGTATTCACCATCCCAAAGCCCACTTAGAATAGATGATGAAGCATCTCTGAGGGAGAAATTGAGGCAAATTGGAGGGGAGGGAGTGATTATTGTCACTACTACTAATATAGGAAGGGGAGTGCCTGAGGAGCCTCCTATGCCATCGTTTGACCTCACCATTGTAGATTAGAGAGGCAAAGAGATCGATCTCATCATTGCACAAGCATTGCAAAAGTTTATAGATGAAATTTTTGTTAGATCTAGGGATTTTGCACAATTTTTATGGAGAAGAAATATAGGCAATTTTGAGGAAAAATGTAAAACAATAAAAGCAAAGCAAGCAAACAAATTGGACTCTAAAATTGGGGAAGAGGTAAAAGCCAATGTTTTAGAGGACTTTTCCCATCTAACACCTGAGGCTAGGAGACAATTGGTCAAAGAATCAGGAGTTTGGTTCTTCCTAAATGGGATAAAGTCAATGCTATTATTTTTATTCCATTAGAAAGGAGAAAGATGTGCAATATAAAACTAAAGAAGAAATATTACAGGCACATAAAGGGTAAACTTTAGTAATGATCACTACACTCTGGTTATATGGTCTATTGAAAGAAGAGATAAGACCAGGATACAAGAGATTTCAAGTGTTGAGCATACTAATAACTCACAGTGTATAGAGTAGATGAAGTTGATAGTGGACAGGTCACTAAAATGGCTCAAGAAATGCTATCTTTTGTGAGTGTTGTAGCTGGGAAAGAAAAAAGTAAATTCCTAGAGCTTAATGCCAAGTTTGAAGAAATACTTAATGCATATGAGGAAAGAGGAAAAAGGATACATCTATTGGAAAATCAAATATCTCAGATGGATAAACAACTCAAAAAGAGGAAAGTTGGAGAATCCAGCAGACCAAGGATTGTGTATCTTTGCCCTCCAATTGAACCATTCAAGTCTACCCCCATTGTTGAATTGACCGATACCCTATGGAGACCTAAGTTTTATATTGTTGAATAGTGTGAAGAAGAGAAGAATAAACTATGGGAAATGCATGTTTAAATAATCAATATGAGAAAACACTTAGGAAAACTATTTTGTGCTTAGTAGACAAGAGTGATTGGATAGCATTTTATGACCAGCTGGTAGGAATCCTAGAGATGTGGAGTGAAATAAAGAGAGATGAAGATACATTGAAGCCCATTGTGCAAAAATGGAAGGAAAGGGACAATGATGTTACTTCCATGTGTATTTTCTGTCATCAATTTGTCATGTGATCAAATAGAGAAATTTTTTGGTATAGTTAATGATCTAACATAATTTGATGAAAAAAGGGTTTCTATTCAAATGCGAATCATGATCTATCTTTCTCAGTATATAGCAAAAAAGTTAGATCTTTTTCCTAGCGCCCTTAAAAAGATTGACAAAATAAAAGGAAAGGAAGAATGGGGAAAAGAACTAGATGAGCTATTGTGCCATAGAATGAGTTAGGTCACAAATGAAAAGGAACATGTATTATGGGCAATGACTAAAGAAGAATTTGTCAAGGTCCAATTATTTTATAATACTTTTAGAAAAGATTTTTCTGAAATAGAATAAATATGATGCTTTGTAATAAAAAAGCAACATGAGATCCTAACTTTTGATTGGTCTAATAATATTGTTTTCAACAAATGGAAGGAAGAAATTTTTTCTTCAAAATAGGTGGCATCAAAAGAAGATGATGTGGTAGCCGAGGACTCAGAAATAACTATTACCCAAACATTTCATGATGAGGCCAGTGGAGATCCCTAAGTTGAAGTAAACCTCCAAAGATCACAACTGGACACATCTTTGGCAAACCTGATGGCTACATATTTTGATGATTTAGAATACTAGAAAAGCTAATCATGGAATTCAAAGCATTTGAAGATGTAACATAAAATGGGCCAACCAAGAAGAACACTTTGATATAAAGTTTTTCTACTACATTAATTTTTGTTTTTTGTGATAGAAACAAATGTAAATAAAGGATAGCTATTAGGTCTCTATGCCTAAAGCTTGTTTCATCTCACCCTTTATAAGTGAGATCCCAAGGCTAGTGAAAGGGTCTGAATTATTGCATATGTTAGTCTTTATGAAAAATTGTTCAGTACATTTTTCTAGATGTACACTTTGTGACATGTTTTCTCTACATGTTAATGAGAATACATTAATTTGGTAGGATTTAGATGTTTTATCTTGAGTCATTCTGAGTCTTGTTCAATTGTATACAAATTTTCAAAGGAAATTAATACAAAGATGAACTATCCCCATATCTTTTCTTGCTGAATATTTTCTCCATTTTATTACCTAGTTATGTTGAAGTTGTATGAGCAAGGCTTATTCAATTGAATGCAATTGAATCAAATTGCATGTCAATTACTATTACTTTTAATTCAATGAGTTAAGTAAATGCTTCAATAAGATTGATAGGATTTCCATGGTAATAGGAAGGATGTTTGTAAGGATGAGTTTCAGTGAGATTTGTTGATAGTATTGATTATAATGTAATCAATTAGATCTAGGAATTGAATGGACTCTAAATCCCAATGGATGAGGCACTGATCTGATTGATTCAGTTTGTAGATGGAAAGATCACAAATAAGCATCAAGCTTAAATTCAAAATCAATTTTACTTTACTATTTGAATAATATCAATGTTGGTTAGCACTTGTTTGCATTTAGATTCCGAGTCTTAGCTAGCTACTATTGCCAAAATTACTTGCAAACCTAAGAAGAATTATGACCAAATCTACTTTAAGTGATGTGTGTTTGTAGTAAAATGTCAAGGAATAAACCAAATATGTATATGATAGTAGATTGAAAATTTCCCATCCCTAAGGTATACCAACCTTGATTTTGCACAGCCTAAAGAGTAGAAAATCTATCTTGATTTTGTTGAAGTTGGGTCTAGATGTGAAACACATGTAATTGTTTATAGGAAGTAGTTGATCCTTAGATTATTTGTAATTTTATTGTCTTGGTATTGAGCATTGTATTTCTTGATAGTTGGAAAAACATCAACAAAATGGTGACTCCACTAGGGAGTTGCTAAAAACACATATGTGTGTGTAAGAAGTACTATAGTTTCTTTGGTCTTGGTGTATACGTGTTTGTCAGATTTGTTCAATATTGTACATGGTTATAGTGGGTTTGTTTAGTGACAAACCCTAACAATTTAAAATGAAAGAAGAAAAACCCTAGTACCATGAGTATATACTGATGTATACATCCCCTATAAAGTTTCTTATCTATCAAGAAAGAGTTGTAGTCTTATTGATTCTTTTGGGTGTCAGATATTTCATATTTTCTTGTGTTTCACTTTTAAAGTAAAAAGCTATTTTATTGTTTTATTTTCTATAATAGGGTGGCAACTCTGTCAAGGTTTTCAAGCTAGTGCTTATTTCATAAGTAGTAAACAATGGTAGACAAGAGGAAAATACAAGAGCCTATACAAGAGTCAATCCTGATATACCATTCTGCATTGATCTACTCCAAGGTGGTAGAAAGAACCAAAAAAAACAAAAAAATTGATGTAAATACCACTTGGAAACCAAGGGGTAGTGCTTTAGTAAACTCTCAATATCAACCAGTGATAAAGAGAGAATTTTCTTCATTAAGCTCTAAATCAGAAACCACTAGATTCTTAGGAGGAGTATTCAGTACCCCATTGCAGGATGAGAGGGCTTATCAGGATAAGAATATGTCTCCAATGGAAGATGCATTCCATAGACTAGATATGGTAGATGAAATAAATAATAGGTTAAGATATAATAGTGCAATGGATAATCTTTTTAATCCCAGAGTGGTTCCATATGAAGAAACAAACCTTATAGATCAAGTTGATCTTGCTAATTTAGAGGCCACTTCTGTAGATCTAAAAGAAGTATACTCATAAATAAAAGTTTTAAAGAAATAGGTCATATAAGAAGAAGTTAAATGTGCTTGTTTAGAAAAGGAAAGAGATAAAGCCACCTTAAACACTATTTTTGAAAGAGATAACCTAGTTAGGAGAATGGCTACTTTAAAGGAACAAAACAAGAAGTTAGAAGAAAGGACCTCAGTCCTTCATGCTAATGTGCTTGGGGATATAGATAGTTTAAGATCTAAGGTTCTATAACAAGAAAATCTCATGAGCTAGAGGCAAGAACCTATAATTTCTCAAGTCTAGGCATACAAGACTATCTAAGTAGTCCCTACAGAACCTACTGTGAAAAACACAAAGAAAGGAAAGGGTAAAGCTATAGGAATCCAAATAAATGAGCCCCAAGTTATACCAAGTAGATCTATAAATTCTCCCATGTCTGAACTAGATCTTGACCTAGATAAGGCTAGAAAAGAGAAATAGGATTTGAAAAAATAACTTGAGAAGGTTGAAAATGAGGCTCAACTTGCAAAAACTAGAAGAAAGATTCAATTCATCAAGTCCAATTCTGCCTTAGCTTCATGGCCTAATTTTTCCACCCAAGCTACAAATTCTACACTTGCTTATGGACCAATGATCTCTAGCCAAGCTATGTCTCAATCTACCCCTATATCATCATCCACTACTAGTATTTAGAACCCTAATGTTCAAATACAACAATCCCAAAATGTTTCTCATAATCAGGCCAATTTAGCAAGCACATCCAATGCTGCTGGTTTTCTATAGAAGCCTATATATATATATATATATATATATATGGAAAAATATAGACAAATATCATTTGTAGGGATTTGTGGTTTTCCTCATCCCATATCTTTTAATCTAAGAGATAAAGTTGTCAAGTTCTCTTTAAATAATGCTATTACTAGTGAGGAGCACTTGCGAGTTTTCATTGATATGTTGAATAATTTTGAAGATGAACATGAGGATGTAGTGATAAAATTGTTTGTACATTCATTGATTGAGGATGCTAGCAATTGGTTTAGGAGGCTATTAGATGATTGTATTAGTTCCTGGAATGATATGGAGAAGTTGTTCAAAGAACAATATGGAGACAATACTAATGTTGGTTTTATGTTGAATGATTTCAATAATATCAAGAAGAATCCTAATGAATCTACATTTGATTTTAATCTAAGATTCCAAAAAGGAATGTACAAATTATTCTAGGTCATGAAATTGAATGAAGATGTATTCCTTACAATATACTTTAATGCTTTTGATAGCAAGATGGCTTATCAGTTGAGGGATAAAAAGCATAAAACTTTAAGAGATGCTTTCAAATCTGTAGTAAATATTGAAAATAATAGAAAAGCATCTAGTAGGATGGGTAGGAGAGATGATCCAAAGTTGTTTAATCCTAAGAACAATAGGAAAGAAAATGATAAAGATCCTATAGGTAAGAAGCCTAAAGAACCCACAATAGGTCAAGTGTTGGACTTACTATAAAAGATGAACTAAACAACTTTCAACACACATAAACCTAATGTTGGTGAAAAGGCACTAGTGAATAATAACCATTTCAATAGACAACCAATAATGTAGAATTACCCCTATACTACCTAGTGGAAATACGGAAAGACAATTCCTAACCAGACCCAAAGTATAAAAGATAAGGGTATACTAGATCCTCTGCAAAGAAGTTCTGTTAATATGAATGATGATGTACCATGGTGCATTATATGTCAATCACTCCACTCTTCAAATTATTGTGTGATTACTTAGTCATTTGCTTTAGACCAAAATGCACAAGATGAGAAAGAAGAAGAATAAAAAAGTCATGATGATGTAAGTTATAATATGGTTAGCATGTCTGATGATTGTGTAGATTCTGATTTGGAGGAACCTGAAAATGATATTGCAAACTAGAGAATTGTCTACCAATTACATAATCAACAAGTGTTTTTAGATAATGAAGGTTGTGATGAAGATCGGGTATGTATTACATCTTTTGAAATTGACCATGTAAATTTAAGAATGCCTTCTAAGGAGGAAATTGATAAAATTACTAAAGAGATGATTTCTCAATTTCAAAGTAATTATAATTTGAGAAATAGAACAATTAACAATGATGTTGGTAAGCCTTCTAGTATATTTGTAAAGGACATTACTCAAAAAATGAAAGATGACAATAAGAAGGCTAATGTAGAGATAGCTAAGGTTAAAGACAACAAAACCAAGAAGTGGGAACCCAAAAAGAAAGTTTAATTCCAAACAAATGATATAGTAAAAGCAACTGTGCAAGAGAAGAAATCAGGACTTGATACTATCAATCAAGTGATAGTGCCTACTATCCAAAAAAATTCTATTCCAGGTATTATTATAAAGCCCACTGTGTCTAAACTTATTGATATGATTACTATGTTGTCATGGATAACTGTTAAAGTGCCTTTGTCTAAAAATTTTAGAATTGATGAGCATAAGAGTAAAGCCTTGTCATGGTTGAGTGGGATAGGAAATACTAGCAATATTGTTGAGCAAAGTGTCATTCAGAAAACCCTAGTGGTGGTAGAAGATAGTGGTATTATATCCCAAATTCTGGAAATGTTTTTGGACAATTCATCAATAGCTTATATAGAAGATATTGACCCATTCTTTCTCAATTTTATTATAAAAGGAAAAACCTTTAAAAATTGCATGATAGGCTCTAGAGCCTCTAATATCATTATGCCCTTTAAAGTAATCGAAGCCTTAGGATTGAAAGTAGATACTAAGTAGGGCAGATGTAGAAGTATGGATGCTAGGGAAGTATCAGTCATAGGTACTATCAAGGCACTACCATTTAAGCTATCAACTTGCACTAAGGTAGAATTGAGTAGGTTAGTCCTTGTAATTGATATTCCTCCACATTATGGAATGATGCTCTCTAGAAAATTGAGTGTTGCTATGGGAGGTAGCCTACAATGTGATCTATCCTATGCAACTTTTCATATAGGAGATAAAGTTGTTAAGGTAGATAGGGAGCCAAGGTTCAGTCATATTTTTGGGGAAGAAATTGACAAAGATTCAACTTGCTTCTTAGACACTAGTGTGAATGCATTTAGGGAAGAACTAATTATTCAAGAAGTTGATAAGTTTCCTTCTATAATTGAGCATGAAGTTGAATTTTGTATGGATTCACCAATCTTGTAGACCATGTACTTCGATGTGGCCACCTCTTAAGAAGGTTCAAAGGTAGGAGTAGTCTTTATTTCTCCTAAAAAGAATACCTTTAGATATTCATTCACCTTGAATTTTTCTTATACCAACAATATAGCAAGGTATGAAGCTCTTCTATTAGGATTGAAGGTTTCCACCCACCATGGAATTAAAAAGTTGCATGTCATAGGTGATTCTAAATTGGTTATTTCACAAGTAAAAGAAACTTATGCCTTAAAGAAAAAAAAGGTTGAAATAGTATAAAAATGTTTTTTAGGATCAAATTGAATATTTTGATGCATTTGGTATCTCTTGGAAAGATATAAGTAAGAAAAAAATGGTTGGCCTATTAGAAAATGTATCAATCAAGCCTAAGGAAGTGTCATTTGTAGGAATTTCACAGATTGAGATTTAGAAAATGCCTTCAATACCTAACAATATTGAAAATTGGTAAGTTTTTGAAGATGATAAAGATATTTTGAATTTCATGCTAAGTGAAGACAAGTATCATGGTCAAGAATTAGACTGTAGTGATCTAATTAAAACTATAGATGGTAAGGAAACAATTTTTGGCCAAGAGATCATACAATTGAAGACTAATAAAGTACCTAAAGGGTTAGTTTCTCTTGAGAAAATATTTGATAATCAAGACAAGGTGAAGCGTAGAATTAGGGATCATAAACCTCAAGAACTGGAAGAAATAAATCTTGGTATTGCTAAGTCTCCCAAGAAAGTTTATATTGGCCAAAATTTTCCAGCTAAAATTAGAAAACCACCAATTGATTTGCTAAGGAAGTACATACATATTTTTGCATGGTTGTATGATGATCTCAAAGCTTATAGAGAAGATTTATTCCAACATATCATAACATTAAAAGATAATGTAAAACCTTTCAGATAGAAGAAAAGACTAATAAATCCCACCATAGCTACCAAAATGCAAGAAGAGTTGATGAAGTTAAGGGATGGAGGGATAATCAAACTAATTAGACATTCCACTTGGGTTTCAAATTTGGTACCTATTTGAAAGAAGAATGGAGATATAAGGTTATGTGTAGATTTCAAAAATTTAATTATTGCATCTCTAAAGGACAATTATGGGTTACCAAACATGGAGGGTATGTTGCAATAGGTAACTGGCTCTAAGTTCATGTCTATGATGGATGGATTCTCAGGATACAACCAAGTCTTGGTGAAAGAAAATGAACAATTCAGAATAGATTTCACAACTCCATGGGGTACATATGTATATGTTTTAGATTACAGTAAAAATAGGTTTTGAAGGGGCCCTAAAACCCTTTAAAAAAAATAGAAAAGATAAAGCATTAAAGTCTACCAAGTTTTACAAGGACCTAAAACCTAAAAAAAATAGTATCAAAATCAAGTTTTACAGGGACCTAAAACCACAAAAAGTGTCCAATAAAAGTACCCAAGTTTTACAAGGACCTGGAACCTAGTTTAAAGACCAAATAAAAAGCTAGTTAATAGGACCAAAAAAATAAACCATTTGCCACTACCAGCAAATAAGACCAAAGTAGGAACAAAAACTAGAGATCAAAACCTAGTGAAAGCTGCTACTGCAGCTCTTTAATCATTTTGATGACCTCTTTTCCAATCTTTTTAGTGCCTTGAATGGAATCAGTAGCTGAAACACTAGCAACCTCCTAAGCCCACTTCTTAGAACTCTGCTTGGTTCTCTTGCTTGGACCCCCTAGTGATATAATCTCTTCATTTATGCATTTTCCAAGACTAGTAGTAGCAACACAGATACTGGAAGTCACCTATTCCATTTTATTACTGCTTTCCTTAATAAGCATCTAAAGGTTTTGTTCATAATCCTTGAGTTTGTTTGGGATGTTTGCCACCTGCTCTTCTATTTGGCTAATTTTGGTATAGTCAATATCCAAGTTTTGTTGCACAATATCCATTTTCTTTTTCAAACCCATTATTTCATTATATATCCATGAATCAACTTAAAGCATGGAATCGGCTTTGAGTTTAGTAGAATGCAAAAAGGAAAGTTGAGTTTCCCTCTATGGAGAATCACTCTTGTCCTATTTCACATCCTCTCTATTAGGTGAAGCGATCTTATCTATCTATTCCTCCTCCCTTATAGCAACAGGGTCCTCATTCTTGTCCTATTCCACAACCTCTCTGGTAGGTTAAGCAGTCTTGATATTCTAATCCTCCTCTCTCATAGCAACAAGGTCCTCTATAGCCTTTTCCATCTCTTCTTCACCAACACTAGTATCACTCTGATTACCCTCATCACCAGTATTACCCTGTTCTGTGTTTTCTTCACTATTTTCTTCCTCGTCCTCTTCCCATTTTTTCCTTTGCTCTCAGGGTAACCTTTCAGGTTGGAACTAAAGTCACCAACATCCATGTCTTCCTCTTCCTCTAGGATATCATCCTCTTTACTTTTAGGGTTCTCGGACTTAGTGTCCTCTTCCACCATATGCTTTTGAGAATGTGAGGTTTTATGTCTGAGAATCCTCTTTTTTCCCTTAACATTTTCTTCATTCTTACTCTTTCTAGAATAAGAATCAGTGGAAAAAAACTTATTTTTATGTAATGAAGGAGTGGAAACAATGGACTTGTTTTTACAATAACCCTCAATGAGGAGAATCAATCCTTTATGCAAAATAGGACACGACTCCTTCCTCTTAGCATGTAGACATTGAAGCAAAGAGAACTGCAAATAGAAAGGAAAAGAAAGTCTATCCTTATACATATGTATATGTTAGAATGCCATTTGGGTTGATTAATGTAGGAGAAACTTTCCAAATGGCTATGGATGTAGCCTTTCAAGATTATATCAATAAATTTATGGTAGTATACCAAGATGACCTCACAACTTATTCCAAGAAGGCTGAAGACCATTGTAGATGCTTGGAAATGATCATTATCGAAGCCTTGAAATATGGGGTATCCTTGAACCCTAAGAAATGTACATTTAGATTAATTGAAGGTAGATTACTAGGACATATAGTCTCAAAGGATGGAGTAGAGATAGATTATAAAAGAGTGGTAGCCATTGACAAGGTGCCTAAGCCAAAAAATGTAGAAGGTATACAATCTTTCTTTGGGCAGGTTAATTTTCTAAGAAGATTTGTTACAAATTTTTCTGAAATTAGCAAGCCTATTTCAAAAATGCTCAAGAAAGGAGCTACTATTAATTGGGATGGTTAACTTTTATAGGCCTTTCAAGATATCAAGACTACCATTAAAAATGCTCTAGTTCTTAGAACCCCAGATTATACTAAGCCAATGCACATATTCTCTTTTGTATCCTTCCGCACTGTAGCTATAGTCTTATTACAAAAAAATGAGGAAGGATATAAGTATCCTATTGCAATTTTTAGTAAATCATTGCAACCTCCTAAACTAAAATATGAAATAAATGAGAAACAAGAAAATGCCTTGGTTAGAGTTGTTAAGGCTTTTAGGTGTTATTTGGTAGGCACCATTGTCATTGCATTTGTATAGTGCATCTGTAAAGGACATATTTTCTCAACAAGAGGAATCAAGTAGGAGATGTAGATGGATCAGTAGGATCTAAGAATTTAACATTGAGATTCAAATCACAAAATTGGTAATAGGTCAAGTGTTAGCTAAACTTATGGTTTAGTCTAACTTGGATGCTAATCAAATAAATTTGGTAATAGATGACCTAAGATTAGATCTATGTGATATGAATCATTGTGAATGGTATACTAATATTATTCATTATTTACAACATATGGAAGCTTCTGCCCATTTAACTAAAAATGAGAAAAGAAACACAAAGTTACAAGCCATTAGATATATCATTGTTGATAACAACTTATGTTGGAGGAACTTTGAAGGAGTGCTACTAAAGTGTGTTGATCAAGAGAAATTAAAGGAATTATTGAATGAAATGCATGCTAGAGTCTAGGGTGGACATTATATGGCCAAGACCACTGAACATAAATTAATGAGAGCTGGATTCTAGTGGCCTTCTCTTTTCAAAGCTACTTAGGTAATGGTTAGAAAGTGTGATACCTATCAAAGATTCGTAGGTAAACTAAAATTCTCAGGTAACACTCCATTAAAACCAGTGGAAGTTCAAGCACCATTCTAGTAGTGGGGGATGGATTTTATAGGTGAATTTTCTCCTAAGTCTAGTAATGGTTATTCATGATCTTGGTTGCTACTGATTACTTCACAAAGTGGATGGAGGTAATTCCAACAAGAAATGCAACTAGAAAGGTTGTTAATAACTTTCTGCTAAATAATATCATTTCAAGATTTGGTTTTCCTTAGAGGATTGTGATAGATAATGCAATGTGCTTCAAATCTAATGAGTTTATAAAATTTTGTGATGAGTATGGGATATACAAGATCGATATTTTCTCCCTATCATCCACAAGGAAATGGACAAGTTGATTCCACTTATAAGAGCTTGTTAAAAGTGATAAAAAGAAAACTTGATGATAACAAGAAAGCTTGAGATTCCAAACTATAGCTAGCAATATGGGCTAACAGGGTGATTGTGAAAAAAGCTATAGGTGTAGCAACCTTTGACATTGTGTATAGAATCTAGGCAAGGATGCCTTAGAGCAACCTAGTTGAACTCTATAATTACATCCAAATGTATGATGAATTCATTATTGATGACATGTAGGAGAGATTGGATGAGTTGGTAGGATTGACTAAGACTAGGAAAGAAGCATCTACAAGAAATCAGAAGTTGCAACTACAAGTTAAAACACTCTATGATAAAGGAACAATGAGCAAAAAATTTGAACTTGAAGATTTAGTTCTCATGTGGAATGCAAGTATTGAGGATAAAGGAAAACATGGAAAATTTGATACTATATGATTAGGTCCTGATCTAATTGAAGCCTCATGGGGGAGATGACTACTATGTTCTCAAGGATCTATCATGCAATATTCTTGAACTACCAATTCATGGATAGTTCTTAAAGAGGTATTTTTGTTAAAAATACTTGTTTCTTCCATGAACAGTGGTTTTAGGGTTTCTATAGAATTGTATATCCTTTGTGTCTTTTATTCATTTCTTGTATATTCCTTTCCTTGTGTTGTTGCTCTCTCAGATTTGTTAAGTTAGAAGGATGGTCAAGTTTGTGGTCTACTTCTCCCAAGGATTTTAAACCCTGATATGAATATTTTCCTATTCATTGTCCCTAGACAGAGCAACTATTGGTCTAGTTTTTCACCCATTATGATAATTTGTCCCTCGCAATGAAAATCCCTAGGGATAGAGTCCAAAATTGGTGTTTTTCTATTGAAACCCTAGATCAAAATTACTAAAGGTCTCCTAAAACCTCATTTGTGTGTCCTAACCTTAAAAAGGTAATTAAATATGTTTTCCAAATTCAAAAATTGTGTGGGACATGCTTACCCTAAGTTTTCTTTCTCATAAAGATTACTTTATTATTTTCCAAAATAAACCTTTTTATTAATAAGATTGCCCTAATAGTAGTTATCTTTCTTTAAAATTTATGAAGCATCTAAACTTTGGTGGTTTATTTTGGTTGACTGTCAATCTCTCCAAGATCTACGATAAGTGCTTGCCTGCAATGTAAAAGTGCATGGTTTTTAACCAAAGCAGGGAAGCACCCTTGTACCACATAGCACTTTCTGAGATATGTCCTGACATCATTGAAAAAGATTGAAGTTTGTCTAAGGTTTCTAGTACTTCATCAAAACCTTTTTAGAGGTTTTAGTACCTATCAGTGTACATTCCATTTTCCTACAATCTTATTGGTTGGCTCATTGCAGCGGGGTTTCTTTGTTTCCAAATATACTGCATCATTGATCTTTGGAAGATGAATGGCTAGCACATTACTACTTGATGGATATATAGTGATTTTACCCAAATCTAGGAGGTTCCAATGTGACACATGTCTAGAATGATGCCATGAAGGATGTTACACATAGTTCAAAAGGGTGCACGTGGTGCATCATTAATCTTGATGAGATTAATGGATGATGCTTGCCAGCATGAGGAAAGTGAATGTGGTTTAAATAATGTGGGTAAATGCCTTGTTGACATCTGGCATATGATGACATTATGGATGTAGTCTTTTTTAAATGCAATAATGAAGTTTATACTATGGTAGTTGTTAGACATGTTCGCAAAAATAGAAACATTCTATTGGCTAGTTTGGCTGATTGGATATTATAAAGGCATGATTTTATAGCACTATTGATATTAGTAAGATCAATGATTTCCACTTACTTGCAATATGAAGATGCATGAACTTTAAGCAAAGTGGGACCAGTTGCTAAAAGGGTTGCTGAGTCACACCGGGTTGGCAAAACGTAATGAAATAGAGTATAGTAATTGGTGAATTGTGATGTGTATTTGCCAGGTTGGAAATGAATTTGCAAGTGGGGTCATTTTTTAATGTCTCTTATTCACCAAGTATTGCAATCATCGATCTTTGGAAGATCAATGATTGGTGCTTCACCGCATTGAAGAGATACATATAGTTTAAGCAAAGTGAAGCACCATTTCAACACATGGAAAGGACTTTAAAACTTTAAAGAAGAATTTTTATATTTAAAAAAGGTCATCCAATGCTATGTGATCAATGGATGAAATTCAAATTTGAGGCATGACACAAAAATGACTATTAGAGGCATTAAAGCTATTTAGGGCTACTTCATGTGACCTTAATGCTATGATATAACTTGCAAATTCACCATTACTAAGCCACACAACTAAAAATTTCTCAGAGTGCAAGGGTTTCAAGAGCTAGGACACAAAATTTTGTAAGGTTTTTAATGATTTATAAAGCAATTCATAGAGAAAAAGAAGTAGAAATTAGTGGGTAACTAGTCTGTAAATCTTGAAAAGTTAAAAAACTATAATTGTGCTAAGAGGAATTTAAGATGCCTCCCCGAAAAGAATTTTATGGTTAGACGGATTACCTTAAAATATTTGCTCATGATGATTTCCTTACAAATTAACTCTATTTGTGAATGAATTAAAAAAAGGGAGAGAACTCATCCCTAAAAACCCTAGGTTGGTTGTAGGCAAGGGTTTCTATGATAGAGCCAATTGGATAAGAGATGCACACATTTCAGTGGGGGGTTTAGAATTGTTCAAAAAATGGGTTTCAAAATGCAACTTGGACACCCCATTTAGTAATGTTTGGGATTTTGACATTGGCAAATTTGTTAGTCTTGGGGTATTTTTTGACAGTAATTATTTGAGCTGGCCAAGAAGTACAACCCCATCACTAGAATTGTGAAGAACCATGCTAGGGATAATCTCTTTATGGTTTCACCTGCCTTGATTATAGAGGTATTCAAGCTTAATCCCAACTAGGAAATCAATGAGAAATTTGATATGGATGAATCTTAGGCAAGCTATGATGCATAGAGGGTATACTTGAGGGTAGGGCGACTTTAGCAACATTTTGTAAAAATTGGATCACTACTTCTAGTTACACCTTATACCGCAGAACCTCTGATGAAGGAATACTTTAATCCTAGGGCATGGGCCCTTTATTATACTCTCTATTATATATAGGATGATATATTATACCATATATTACATCTAAGGCTCTTTTGTTCTCATTATGGCTCAGACTTTGCAATTCGGAATGAGAACAATTCTTGATTTTGCAACTTTCCTAGCTGAGGAAATTCACAATGGTTTAGTTGTAATAGCTCAAGGTAAGGTGAATAGACCACTTTTCTGGTATTATTTGTTAATGTACATATGTCTTTATAGGGAATTCAGCGTTTTCTCCAAGGAAATGAAGTTAGAACTGGAAAGAGATAGAGAGAAGCTCCCAGTTCAATTATGGAGCACTGACATGACTTGGGAAGTCACATATGCCAGCTATGTTAGATTTGATAGATACTTTGCTTCAAGGCTTACATTTCTTTTGAAAGGAGATAGTCCAAAGAATCCCACAACCTTTATTAGAGCTAATTAGATCCAAGGACCATGCCAAGGGGCTATTGGTCAGTCATAATTGGGGGGATATAATCCCATACCCTATTTCTACTATAATCAGAGTTCATGGCCTTTTGGGAAAACCCCATGTATTATCTTTTCATGTGCATTTAAATATAGGAATTGCAAAGTTACTATGGCAGATTGTGTTAGTTGAGGAAAGCAATATATTGGGCAAAGGTAAAGGCACTTTCTTCCCTATTGTGACTGTTATACATGATTTTGGTTTTGTTAAGAAAGGATGGAGAAATTTAAGTTTATTTTTAGATAGATATCACATGGCCCAATCCCTTGGTAGATACATTGATCTAGAGGATTTTATGATCTATTTAGGGAAATAAAGAAAGTTATGGCTCTTGAATAGGCTATACATTTCCTAGAGGATATCGTTAGAAATGTATTCTCATTACAAGAACAATAGGTTAGAAAAGAAAAATGGGTAGTTTTCAGTAAAACTTTGGAATTTATCAATGCTTTTGAGCCCAATTATAACCCCTTGGTAGATAAGAAATATTGGGGAGCTAAAATGAACATGTTGATGAATAACTTTTCTATGATAATGCAAATTTTGAATGAGAAGAAGGATATCTTAATGAAAGCATATCCAGATAAATCTGTTGAAGTGGAGAGAAGAATAAGTAGTAGAATGGTGGCAACTCTAGGCTAGTATACACTGCAAAGGAGGGCTGGGTACATTATAGCTCAAAATATACAACACATTCCCCCTAAAAAAAGGTCAAGATCAGAAAGTCCATTTGACACAAGTGACCCCAAGAGACAAAGGTTAGAATAGGGATCCTCTTGTTAGGCAGAAGAGTATTCACCATCCCAAACCCCACTCAAAATAGATGATGAATCATCTCTAAGAGATAAATTAAGGAAAATTGGAGGGGAGAGAGACATCATTGTCACTACTAATGATATAGAAAGGGGAGTGCCTAAGGAACATCCTATGCCATCCTTTGACCTCACCATTTCTGGTAATAGAGACAAAGAGATCAATCCCATCATTGTACAAGCATCCCAAAAGTTTACAGATGATGAAATTTTGTTAAATCTAGGGCTTTTCCACAAATTTTTTGGAAAAGAAATATAGGAAATTTTGAGGAAAAGTGTGAAACAATAAAAGTAGAGCAACCAAAAAAATTGGAATCTAAAATTGAGGAAGAGGTAAAAGATAATTTTTTAGAGGACTTTTTCCATCTAACTCATGAGGCTGAGAGACAACTAGTTAGAGAATCAGGAGTTTTGGTTCTTCCTGAATGGGATATAACTATTGTTATGATTTTTTATTCTATTAGAAAGGAGAAAGATGTGAAATATAAAATTGGAGAAGAAATATTACAGGCACATCGAGGGGTAAAATTGAGTAATGATCACCAAGCTCTAGTTATATGGTCTATTTAAAGAAGAGATAAGACCACAATGCAAGAGATTTCAAGTGCTAAGCATACTAGTACACTCACAATTTATAGAGTAGATGAAGTTGATAGTGGAGAGGTCACTAAAATGGCTGAAGAAATGTTATCTTTTTGAAATGTAGTAGCTAGAAAAGAAAAGAGTAAATTCCTAGAGCTCAATGCCAAATTTGAAGAAATACTTAAGGTATACAAGGAAATAGTTTTAAGGATATAGTGTTTGGTAAATCAAATATCTCAGATGGATAAATAGCTCAAAAAGAGGAAAGTGGGAGAGTCCAGTAGACCAAGGATTGTGTATCCTCACCCTCCAATTGAACCATTCAAGTCTACCCCCATTTCTGAATTGCTCGATACCCTATAAAGACCTAAGTTTTATACTATTGAAGAGTTTAAAGAAGAGAAGAATAAGCTATGGGAAATGCATGTTGAATTTGTTGGTGTAAATAAGTATTTACATACACTTTACTTAAGTTTACTTAGGTCAATGCATTACTTTTTTATTTCTTAGGTGAGACACTTAGCAGTTTGTGTACTCTTATGAGTTGTCATGTTGATAACACTAGAGTAAGCAACTCTAATTTAGTGCATGGTGTCTACAACACTGGAGTTTGCATAATTAACTAAGTTTTCATGTAGAAAACATAGTTATTCATACTCCTATTTTAGCACATGGTATCTACAACATAATTTTGTGTGCTACACCTTTGTAGTTTTAACCTCTCATCATCACACTTACTCATGTGCTTAATGGAGGATAACCCACACCTGGTCAACATGTGCTTGGTTGTATGACTTATCATGTTGTTTATTCCTAGGCATTCTAGAAGAATTCCAAAGGCTTTTATATATAAGCACTCCTAGTGTACTTACACAATGAATTGAACATGTATCAATTCATATCAATTACATTAAATATCATATCATATCATTATTATGATCATACTCTTTTGGTCTATTGTTGTGCTTGTGCTTGAGTTCCTTGGTCTTGGGTAAATTTTTCCCTAAGGAAAATTCTTACATGGTATCAGAGCTATAGAAAATTCTTATAAAATTAATAAATAAATATGAGGAAAAATTTAGAAAAATAATTTTGTACTTAGTAGACAAGATTGATTGGCCATCATTTTATGACCAACTGGTAGGAATCCTAGAGATGTGGAGTGAAATAAAGACAGATGAAGATATGTTGAAGCCCATTGTGCACAAATGGAAGGAAAGGGATAATGATGTTACTTCCATGTATATTTCTATCATCAATTTTTCATGTGATCAAATAGAGAATTTTTTTGATATAGTTAATGATCTAATATAATTTGATGAAGAAAGAGTTTTTGTTCAAAAGAGGATGATGATTTTTCTTTCTCAATATATAGCAGAAATGTTTGATTTTTTTTCCAAGTGCCCTTAAAAGGATTGAAAAAATAAAATCAAAGGAAGAATGGGGAAAAGAACTAGGTGAGTTAATGTGCCATAGAATGAATCAGGTCATAAATGAAAAGGAATGTGTATTATGGGCAATGACTAATGAAGAATTTGTCAAGGTGCAATTGTTTTATAATACTATTAGAAAATATTTTTTTGAAATAGAACACATAGGAGGCCTTGTAATAAAAAAGTAGTGAGAGATCCTAAATTTTGATTGGCCTTATGATACTATTTTCAACAAATGGAAGGAAGAACTTTTGATTTAGAATAGGTGGAAGTAGTAGAAGATGATGTGGTAGCTGAGGACTCAGAAAGAACTGTTATCCTAATAGTTCATGATGAGGCTAGTGGAGATCCCTGAGTTGAAGTAAACTTGAAAACATCAAAACTAGACAAATCATCGGCAAACCTAATGGCTACATATTTTGATGATTCAGAATAGTACAAATGCCAATCATGGAATTCAAACCATTTGAAGATGTAATAGAAAATGGGCCCACCAAGAAGAATACTTTGATATAAAGTTTTTTTGTTACATAAATTTTTGTTTTTCATGATAGCAAAAAATGTAAATATTTGTTGTCTAAAGGACAACTGTTAGTTCTCTATGCTTGAAGCTTGTTGCATCTCACCCTTTAGAAGTGAGATTGTAGGGCTAGTGAAAGGGTCCAAATTATTGCATATGTTAGTGTTTACAAAAACTTATACAATCTAGTTTTTTGGATGTATACTTTGTGACATGTTTTCTCTGCAATTTTATGAGAATGCATTAATTTGGCAGGATTTAGATGTTTTATCTTGAGTCATTATGGGTCTTGTTCAATTGTACACAAATTTTCAAAGGAAATTAATACAAAGATGAATTGTCCCCATATCTTTTCTTACTAAATCTTGTCTCCTTTTTGTTACTTTGTTATGTTGAAGTTGTATGAGCAAGGCTTATTCAATTGAATGCAATTAAATCAAATTGTATGTCAATTCACTATTACTTTTAATTCAATGAATTAAGTAAATACTTTAGTGAGATTGATAGGATTTCCAAGGTAATAGGAAGGATGTTTGTAAGGATGAGTTTCAATGAGAGTTGTTGATAGTATTGATTGTAATGCAATCAATTAGATCTAGGAATTGAATGGGCTTTGAATCCTAATGGATGAGGCACTAATCTGATTGATTCAGTCTACAGATGGAAAGATCACAAATAAGCATCAAGCTTAAATTCAAAATCAATTTTACTTTACTTTTTGAAGAATATCAATGTTGTCAGCACTTGTTTGCATTTAATTTTTGAGTTTTAGCTAGCTACTATTGCCAAAATTACTTGTAAACCTAAAAAGAATTATGACCAAATCTACTTTAAGGAATGTGTGCTTTTAGTAAAATGTCAATGAATGAACCAAATATGTATATGATAGTAGATTGAAAATTTCCCATCTGTAAGGTATACTCACCTTGGTTTTGTAGAGCCTAAAGAGTAGAAAATCTATCTTGATTTCGTTGAATTTGGGTCTAGATATAAAAACACATGTAATTATTTATAGGAAGTAGCTAATCCTTAGATTATTTGTGATTTTATTGTCTTGGTATTGAGTAGTGTATTGCTTGATAGTTGAAAAAATAGTGACATGGGGCAGAAGTACTCCACATATATAAGGTTTATAGGGGAGCAATATAGTATTATATAGATACATGAACATAAGTAGAAAATATCTTTTACAAAAGAAAATTTGAAAATTTTGAAAAACTGAGTATGTTAACGAGTTGTAGACACAGAATGGTGAAAAAAGAATGTTTTGACTTGTAATTTTGAGTATTCAATTTTTGGGATGATAAGTATTTTTGTCAGTAAGGCCAAAGAGGGAGGTTGTTAACATTAAGGTCAATTTTTCTATTAGGGACTCACACTTAGTCAATATATAGTTCCTATCAAGCTTCAAAACCTATGCACAGTTTATACCAAGTATAGAAGTAGACCTACCAAGCTATTTAGTGCAAGTAATGGAAACTCTATTGTTAATTGAGCTCTATAGTGTCAACCAAGTTATAGAATGTTAACCATGTTCTTTAGTGTCTACCAAGTTCATAGCATTAGCGATGTGAATCTAGTGTTGACCAAGCCATGGAGTGTCAACCAAGTGATTCATTATATGTCAAGTTTTACAGTGTTCACTGAGTCAAATAGTGTTGAATAAGTTCAAGCTACTTGGAAGTGATTAGTATGAATTGAGCCTCTTCATCAACCAAGTGCCAGATGATACTGAGAGTTGACAATGGTTTCTGAGTATTAGAACATCATTGAGCTTGTCTTTAGCACCTAAGTTAAAGTAGATGGACCAACTTTATAGATTTTGGTGATACTTGTATTGTAGCTGACTTTAGTAAGTTTTGATTTGGATTGGTATAAATGCAAGGAATTATATCATATCCAAATGGAAGTATCACATGAGCATGGAATAAGAAAAAGTATGAATTAAGAAGGCTATGTGCAGTATAAGGGATAACAAAGATTTATTTATCACAACAAGGTGATCATTACAGATCAAGGAATCTTAACCAAAAAATTAGAGTTATAGATCAGAGATCATCCAATGGTTCATCCTAATAGGTGTATTAGTTAAATCCTTTAACAAGGTAGACTTAATAGTCTTATGAAAATCTCTTTACTGAGTGCATACTTCATTGTATGTTTTGTAAATCCTTTCACAAGGTGGACCTTATAGTTCTTATTGCTCCTAACAGGGTAGATCATCAGAAGTGGTCAATTGTAAGCCTTAACAAGCCAACTTTATACTATAGTACTAAAGCTTATGTGTATCATCCCCATCCCAATTTTACTTTCTATTTGGAAGGTTTTTGGGTCACCATATCTTATGTCAAATTTCTATGAGTGTTTATTTCCTTTAATTCTTTCATGAATGAAATTAGATTAAAATATTATATGAGGGATTAATTGGTGAAATAAGATTAAGTTTTATTGGTTCCTAATTCAACCCTGCCCTCTTAGTAACCTTTCCTACCTCATATTTCTGACAAAATCCTAGTGTCAAAGTTTTGTTTTCATGCTTGGATGTTATTGTTATGTATGCTATATTTTATAGTAGTTTATTTACTAATAGTCAGTACTTATAGAGATAGTGATTTAAGAAATTGCATGAAATGTTAAAATTCTAACAATATGCTATATAGACCAAGTGGATATGTGAGAATGTTTAATCTATTTAAAGTTAGTGAATGTTGAATTTGTATATATGGACCTAAGGATAACTCATTCACACATGCTCTAAGTTTTTCTAAATCAACTATAACGAAAGAGTAAAATTCATTGATTAGAAAAAAAATAAGTAAAGTTGTTACATTTCTTGTTGAGGACACAAAAGAAGCAACCAAAGAAGAAGATGAGGAAGAGGTAAATTTTATGAATCATGAAATATTTAATTTGAAATAAATTTGAGAGATAATGATGGTTTACATGAGGATCCTTAAAGTGATGTGTGGTATGAAAAAGAAGATTTGTATGGTATTATGTAAAGTTTATTACAGATGCATTAGCTCCTACAAGCTTGGAGAAGAACGATAGTTACATTTGGATGAAGTTAATTGTAGAGGGCTATTATCAGTAGTAAATACTTGTTCCAGCTAGGCTATGGAAAATAAGAAAAATAAAATTATATGAATTTTTTTTTATTGATGTGTTGGAAGGGAAGGAAGAAACTATCAGTAATGGCTATACCATTATTTGAATCAATATTCACAAAAAAATTCCTACCTTAGTGTCTGATGCAAGAGCATTTTCATCACAAAATAAAAGGGGCCATGATAAAAATATATAGAGGAGATATACTGATGAAAATGAAAGGATAAAAATCAAAAAATAAAATAAAAAAAGAGGAAAAGGGATTTTTTATTTACCAAGGTGTATATGTGGCATAAAAAGAAAAAATATTGCAAAAAGGTATTATTTCATTTATTGAGATGTGTAGGTGACATTTTCAAAAGTTTGTGGAAATTTCCTTAAATTATTCGTTTAATATTTATTGTGATCCACAAAGACAATGTAATTGAAAAATTTGATCACATGGTGGTTCTTAGTTTTCATTAGGTAGTAATCTAATTTTTTGGAAGGCAGTTGCATTTACCTTTTATGATACATTAGTTTTATTTGTAATATCATAGGTAGTAAGTACTTAAAGAAGCAAGGTATCATATAATTTTTGTGGAAGCTCTATTGGTAGAAGATCTTAAAGTGTAAGATCTTGGCATGCACTCTCTTCTTGTCAAAGTTTTTAAATTGAAAGCTCTTTTCTTATAAGCTCTACTTTTTGGAAGATCTCTTGGTGCGATCTCTTAGTATAGAATCTATTGGTGTGAGAGCTAGTTGGAAGCTCTTAGTTTCTAACCTCTATTGGAAATAAAAATGGTAAAGTAAACTCTAATAGGGGGAGGGGGTGAATCAACACTTGAAAACTTTAACCATAAAACATTCACCACACATCCATCTCATGATTTACTATGTAAATAGAAATATCTAACTAGACATGATCACCCATGACATGCAACAAATAAAACATAACAATAAATTTGTTACCTAGAAACCCTCTAGTGAGAAGATAAAATTATGGTAGGGATGACACCCAAAAATATTCATTACTATAGCTATAATGTGTATCCAATTATGGTAGAATAAATTTGATCACAAACTATGATCTACTCTATGAGGGGTCTTCCATATTAAAGTCTTACATATATTGTTAGGTCTCACCCTATTAAAGGATTTCAACACACTGCTAAAAGTGTACTTTGTTAGAGGATTTAAACTTACAGTAAACTAAGCACTCGATTAAGATATTTATTCAAGTATGTTAAGACTAATCTGTTAGTAGATTTACTCTATATCACCTATCAGAATGATTCAACACCATGATTCATCAGTTGGCACTCTATTTCTACATGTCAAATCTTCTCTTTCCTGATGAATCCTTGATACTTCTAATCTTATATGTCTCCTTTTTCCTCTCTCTTCTTTCCTCTTTTTTTTCTAACTGATTCTACAATTCAAATCATTATCACAACCTCCACAACCACCATGAATGCTTTCTCTGTACTTAGCATTCATCTCCTTGCATGCATTCGCTCATACAAAATCCTTAGGGTTTTCCTCCTTAAGTAAACATAGGTGGGCTAGTGCTTGGTAAGAATCAATGGTTGTAGTTGATTCATATTGCTGCTTAAAACATCCCTAAAGCTGATTGGTTGTGTTGGTCTAATTTTTTGTAGGATAAAATTTTCCCAATCTAGGTAAAAAAAATTAGAATTGACTCTTTTATTGGAGGCTAGAGTTTCTAGTTTATGCTCTTACAATTTTGATAACCTTTGAAAAATCTTTGTCAAACCCTAGGTCTTGCATCTTTTGAATTTGTTCAGGTGTGAAACCTTTGAGAATAAAAATATTCCATGTCTTGCTTCAAATATTTTACACCTGTAGGTGTCTTTTTCCCTTTTGTTTCACATTGTTCGATCCTTATAAGATCTATGGTAGTCGCATCCTCGCTATAGAAAGATGCAAGTTTTTCAACCACAATAACATAGTGACTACCACAAAATTAATAGGTGGTGTCATGAAATGGAGGAACGGTGACCAGAAAGTGTTTTGTCTCAGAAGGTTTTACTGACATTCTCCATGTTAGAGTTGCCAGTGTCAGAAAGAAACCACATGGAACAATTTGTAGTTGCCATCAATAGATTTTAGTTTTTTTGACGAGTCAGTATGTCATGATTGAAAAATCTTTGCACCCTGCTAGTAGCAATGTAGCACCTTTCCGGAGAATGCAAAAAGTGGCAGCTTTTGAAAATAACAACTCCAAAGTTCCCATGTAGTATCATGAATGTGCACATCCATTGTTCTGACAAATATATTCATTTAATAAAATCATGATTGATAGGTATGTATCCTTCCAACACTAGATTTTAACAAAACAACAAAGGTTGCTATGTCGTGATCAGAAAATCTTTGGATCTTGTTGGTAATGACATAGTGACCAGCGAGAAAGTGAAGAAGATGGGAGGTTATGAAATGGACAGGCTCTTAAATTCCTATCATCAATATTGGTCATGTGATTTTATTGCTCTGTCAAAAGCGTTGACGACAGTAATCATAGTGGAACTAAAAAAAATCCTCAGCACCAAAATCTTAAAAGTCTTAAGGAGGTCACTATATTGCGATTAGAAAATTAAAGATTTCCACTATTAGTGACATAGCACCTTAACAGAAGATAATAATGCAACAATAGTTCTAAAAGGTGGGTCCCAGACATATGCTTCATCAAATATGAGGCAGGCAACCTCTATGACATGGTGGCATCTAGTTGGAGACACAAATGCACTAGAAGTTATGAGAACACCAAAGGTTGCTATGTCGCAATAAAAAATTCTTTGGATCTTGCCTGTAGTGACATAGTGCATAGCCAGAGAATGTGCATGTGGTGGGACCTAACTCATGGAATGATACAAAAAGGATTAAAATGTTAACTTATATGTTAGCTAGATAGGATGTTCTGATGTTAGCAATAAACTGGACCCACACCTCAGTCAGAAACTAGATGAAGCATTGTGATCATCAGATTAAGATCAGATCAACAATCATTTCTACATTGCTATGGAAAGATGTGCACTATTTACCCAACATGACATAGTGACTATGGGACCCACTACAATTTATATGTAGGTAATGCAATTTCCTCACCCTCAGATTAAGTTAAGATCTAGGGCTATCACTTCATCACTATGGCAATATGCTCACTCTTTATGTATAACGAGGTAGTGACTCAATGATACATGTCCTCAAGAATTAGTGGGTCCATTTTGAAATTTCAATAGTGAAGATAAAGTACACATGGAGAATTTTCATTGGTTTAACTACTAGCATTTCAAGTGGAAGATGAGTCATTCCTATTTTCACTCCTAGATTGTAGGATTTTCTAAGATCAATGGTCTACATTCAAATGTAGAAGGTGATGCCACCTTTTTTCCCTTATAGTTCATTGATGAGGATTGAAAGCTTCCCGTGCAAGTAAAAATAGAGTATATTGTAGGAAATTTCACCATTTTCATCTAATGTGAACAAGATTTCAAGTTTTTTGAGTAGAAGAGATTATTGAGAATATTGTGTTGGGCTTGACTAAGAATGTGAATTAGTTTCTCTGTTGTTCATGAGATATTGTAGAATTACAGAGAAGAATAAGTAGAAGATCAAGTAAGTACTTATATACTATAACCTCTATAGAATTTCAATTTCTTCAAATTATAGGCAAGATGCCTCCAAAGAAGGTGTTTTCTAGGCAAGAGAATTATTTGGATAGGAATATCCATGATGACCTTCTTGAATTGTTCACTAAATCCACCACTAAGACTATGCAAGTTAAAAAGATAACCTCATTAAACCATAGGATGAGAATCATAGATGGGTTATATGATGAGGGGAATTGGGTCTAGGATGCTAACACTTTTCAAACTGGTCTGGTTTTATTCAAGAAATGGTTTTCAAAGAGGAATTTATTTTCCCCACATGCCAATATTTGGATCTTTGACATAGGGAAATTAGTGGCCCCAAGTGTCTTTATGGATTATGACCTCCTTGAGGATTTGGTGAAAAACTATGACTAAGAAATTAGAGTGTGAGGAGAATTAATGTTGAAATTTTGATCACAACTAACCCAGAGAAAATTTGAGAGGTATTTGGTTTAGGGCCTCTCACTGAATATCATGTGCCTATTGACCTAAAGGAATTAGAAAAAGAATACATGTCAAAGAAGGATGCAATTAGGTATGGTGCACTAAAGGCACATATAGGAAAAATTGGAACTCTGCCAGCAATAACAACATCCTCTAGAGAGCCCTTCAAAAGGGCATATTTCAATACTTGGGTTGTGGAGGCATACAGGACTTTATGTAGAGTTTTTGGAAAAGATGAAGAGGAGTTTATGCCTGTGGGTTTTGTATACATGATTACTTAGATTTCCTCTTTTAGTGTGGACATATTTTTTTGATTTTTCTTCTTATTTAGTGGAGGAAATTCATAATGGCCTAGTTGGGATTGTGAAAGGCAAGGTGGAGAAGATTTTTGGTCACTATTATTTTTTAATGCATATGTTTTTGTTGAAAGGAGTAACATATTTTGGAAAAGAGATGAAGTTGAATACGGAACAGGATGGGGAAGCACTACCAGTCAAATTATGGATTGCAGATATGACCTAGGAAGTAGAAAATGCTAGTTTTGTCGAGTTTGATAGATATTTTGCCTCAAAATTGAGATGCCTATTATTGAGTGACAATCCTAGAGTACCCAAGGCATTGGCAAGTCTTATTAGGCCCCTGGAAAATCCTATTAGTTTGAAGGTTTCACACAATTGGGGAGACATCATCCCATATTCAGTTTCAATTGTCATTAGGATTTATGGTTTCAGAGGTACTCCCCATGTGTTACCTTACCAAGTGCCCTTGAAGCTAAGAGTGGCTGAATTTTTGTGGCAGCTAGGAGGACTAGAAGAAACTTATTTTTTGAAAAGATCAAGAGGTTCAATATTCCCCACTTGCATAGTGGCTCATCAATTTGTAATCACCATAGGGGGTTGGCTTTCTCTAAAAAAGATATTTGATCAGTAGAAGATGGTTGTTTCTCAGCCTCACTTTTGTGATGATGAGGGATTTTATCATCTGGCTTTTAGGCATATAATTAAGCTTGGTAAAATTGATCATGAATTCTATTTTCCTAAAGATATAATAATAAATGAATACTCTTTACAATAGCAGGATACTAAGAAGGAAAAATGGAGAGTTTTCTCAAAAGTTTTGAATTTCATTTATTGTTTTGATGCAGATTATAGTCCTCTAGGTAATGCCATTACAATGACAAATATAATAAATAGATGAAGGGAACCCCTAGGAACCTCCTATGGCAAGTTTTGAGTTGATAGTTGCAGAAAGGGAATTAGACCCTATGTTAGAGAAAGTAGGTCAATATTTTTTGTCAGATGATGAGTTTGTCAAATCTAGAGCCTTTTACCAGTTTGCATGGAGAACTAACATGGAAAATTCAAAGAAAGATGCAACAAGTTGAGAATATGGCATCCAAAGATGGAGGAGGTAGCTTTGCAAAATCAAATAAAAGAAAAGATGATGCAAGAATTCCCAAACATAATCCCTAAAGAGCGGAGATAGATGGTAAGGGCCTCAAATATTTTATTATTACCCAATTGGGATATAGCTAATTCTTTGATTTGTAATTTTACTTCAAATAAGTTGGATTTGCAAGATCAAAATAAGATAGAATTCATAGACACTACATTCAATGAAGACCAAGCTGCTCTAGTTATATGGTGATTGAGAAAGGGATCTAGGATTGTTTCATCGCAGCCAGATGACTGAACATTAATGGGAAATATCATTGTGAGAAGAGTAGCAGAGACATCCCATCTATAGTCAAGTCATATGGGAGTACAAACCTTTAAATTTGTTTTGGCCACTACAGAGAAAGATGAAAAAACTATGTTTGAACTACAGAGTAAGGATGAGAGTGTTTTGGAGGCTTATAATAAAGAACTTCAAAGAAGAGTTGAACTTGAAAATAAAGTAATGGGGAGGTCTTCTAGGCCAAGAATCACATATCCCCACCCTCCAATGGAACCTTTTAAATCCTCTCCTCTCATAGAGATGCTAGATACCCCACAAAGGCCACAATATTACACTGCTGAAGATTGTGAAGAAGAAAAGAGCAAACTGTGGGCATTGCATGTAGAGCTAAATGTACAATATGAACATAAATTGAGAAGAGCTCTCACATATTTTGGGGATAAAATTGAATGGCCACTATTTTATGATCATATATCAAAGACAATAAACATATGGGATGAAATATAAGCCCATGATGAGGCTCTAAAGCCTATTATGAATAAATGGGTAAAAAGAAGGAAAGAAATGGCATTTTTGCGTTACCTTGTCATAAAATTTTCACATGATCAAATTGAAAAGACTTATGATATTGTTATTGATCTTCAAAAATTTGATAATAAAAGAATTCATCTATAGAGAAGAATAGTGGGCTACTTGAATAAATATAAGAGCTAGAAATTCGATTTATTCCCTCATGCCATAGACAAGAAGAATAAATAAAAGAAAAAGAAGAAATGGGCTAAGGAATTGGATGACCTATTTTCTTTGAGAATGAATAAGGTTATCAATGAAAATGGGCATACTTGGTGGGCCACCACAACAGAAAAAATAGTGAAAGCCTAGATATTCTTTGATTCTTTGAAAGAAGATTTTGTTGACATTGATAGTGAAGCTGAGTATGTTATCAAGAAGCATCAAGGTATTTGATCCAGGAGCATCCAGTGGTGTAAGGTCAATCTTGTATTACCCAAAAATATGATTATATATAGTTTTTGTTTAATGTGTTTTCATTTTTGGATACCCATTTGGGTCAAATAAAGGTTCCAAAACTTATAGTTCCACTATTAGTTTTTTGGGTTAGAGTTTTTAAGCACCTTGGAATACATGTAAATGCAAAAAATGGGTTATTTTGTAATTGAGCCAAAATTATGATGAGTTAGAGGGTGTAATTTGGAGGGATGATTATACTTGTAATTTAAATTACTCTAGAAAAAGAATTAGGTCAAAAGGCTTTATGGTTAGAAAGTTATTACAATTTTAAGTTTCCTAGAGACCTCATAAGAGTGCTTCAAAGTCAAGTTTGAGGCACTAAACAACCTTGTATCGGCCTGAGAAATGGGAGATGAGTGAATCTAGTATATAGAGCTATAGAGAAATTTGATATATTTTTAGAAATGTAAACCATTCATCAATCAGGGTCTCGGTTCAAAAGTTATGCCTCCCGAAAGTTGGGCTACCATTTCTGGATTCTTCAAATTTTACACTGAATTCTAACGAGATTTTTGGAACCTTTTTTTTTGGAAGTGGACAAAAAATAGAATATTATATAATTTATTCCTAACCCTAAACCAATTGCGGTCTATTTAAGAATGTTTATGACATTGTAAAGGCAGTTCTTAGTGGAGTTTGGGAGAAGACATTGTGAGGAGAATTTCTCTCTGAATTCATTCTATTGTAAGCCCATAGGGCATTTCTTTGGGTATTTTTCCTTTTAATAAATATAGTATTATATTTTCATCTATAATAATAATTCCCTTTTCCTATTGTGTTCATTTTGGTCTTGGGTTGTGTGTCCATCAACTGGTATCAGAGCAAGTTTTTGTGAGTGTGTAGATAGAGCGCCGATTGTGAGGCAGTTTGCACTAGGATTGTGTGGTTGTGGGTTTGAGACAAGAAGATGCCTCCATGAAGGTAACATGGTGGGAGATCTAAAGTTTTTATTCCTAAGGTTAGAACCCTCTAGAGACAGGTTCAAGCATTGCAGGAGGGGATCCGCAGAGGACTGAATGTTGCCACAAGCAACGAAAGTAAGGAAGAAAATGAAGAAGAAGAAAATATTGGATAGGAAGGGGAAGGTGAAGGGGAAGTCCTAAATCAGGTAGAGGAGAGGCTTTTGAGGGCCATTTCTAAACTTGGAAAAAAACTTAAAATTGATGTGGGTGTGTTTTTGGGAACTCGAAACATGGATGAGTTGATTGATTAGATCAATGAACTAGAGTATTTTGAGTATAAAGATATTAGGGACCTAGAGAGTGTTAAGTTTGTGAAGGCCAAAATGAAAGGCCATGCAAAAATATGGTGGCAAGAGATTCAGCTAGAAAGGAATAGAAGAGGAAAGGAGAAAATCACAAGGTGGGATTGCATGGTGGATAGACTAAAGAAGTAGTTTATTCCTGTTGATTACGAGCTTGATTTGTTCAAAAAAATACAAGGGTTAAAGCAAGAAGGAAAATCTATCTAGGAATATATAGAGTAATTTTATCAACTTCTTATTAGGGTAGGGGATGTATAATCTAATAAGGAAAAGGTTGCCTATTACCTCAGTGGGTTACGACCTAGCATTTAGGAGGAGTTAAGTTTGGTTAGAATGACTAGCATTGAAGAGGCATACTAGTTTTCCCTACGAGTTGAAAAGAACCTAAACAAAAGGTTTGATGGAAAGCAAAGAGGGAACAGTCAATGAGGAAGGGGTGGTGGTAGATCATTTGGAGGCTGAAATTAGACCTAGAAGAAAAATGAAGATGTGGGTACTAGCAAGAACTAGAGGAATGATGGTTTCAACCACTCCCGTGATCAAAACTTTGGAGATCAGAGAGGAAGAGGTAGAGGATGTGGACATGGTTCAAGAAGAGGAGACTTTCATGGTACCTATTTTCATTGCAATGAAGAAGGTCATCATACATTTGAATACCCTCAATGACAAGGAAGGATAGATAGGAGAGCTAATGGTCAAGGAAGAGTTTCTCATGTGGATGAGGATGCACAGTCATCGCATTCTAAGGATGTAAAAAGAGGAGAGGTTATCATAAATGAAAGGGTCTTACTAAGAAGTGAGATCAAAATTGGACAAAGGAGGAGCTTGTTTTGTACCAAGTGCAAGTGCAAGGATAAGTGTTGTGATGTGATTGTGGATGGTGGTAGCATTGACAACTTGGTGTTTGAGGAGATGGTCTCTAAGCTAAAGCTCAATAGGGAGAAACACCCCCAACCCTATTAGATTACTTGGATGAAGGATGATCATAAGGTCCTAGTTAGTGAATAGTGTTTGGTGGAGTTAAAGATTGGGAGTTAATATGATGAAGTTATCTATGATATTATTCAAATGAATGTCTGCCATTTATTGTTGGGAAGACTGTGGGAATTTGATGGGCATGTTGTACATGATGGTCATGCAAATACATACTCTTTGACAAAGGATGGAGTTCACCACAAACTAAAGCCCTTGATAAAGGAAGGTGAAATTATATGTAGTAGTTCTAGGATATGTCTTGTTGATGGAAGAATTCTTTTGGATGGTATGAAACATCAGCATATGTGTTATGCTTTGATTCCTAGAAGAGATAAGGAAGGTAGTAGTGAAATTCCACCTGAAGTTTGAGGCATACTAAGTGAGTATGGAGATGTCATCTCTGATAATGTTCTAGAAGGATTGCCACTAGTAAGGCAGATTAGTCATCAGATAGATTTAATCCCTAGAGCTAATTTTCCTAACAAGGCTACTCATAGGATGACTCCTATTGAAATTGAGGAGCTAAATAGATAAGTTTAGGAACTATTAAGGAAGGGTTTGATTTTAGATAGCCTAAGTCCACGTGTAGTACCTATGGTACTGGCACCAAAGAAGGATGGAGAGTGGAGAATGTGCACAAAATCTTGAGCTATAAACAAAATAACCATCAAGTATTGGTTTCCTTTTTCATGAATGGATGATCTTTTGGACTACTTGAGTGGAGCTCAATACTTCACAAAGATAGATCTCAAGAGTGGCTATCACCAGATACAACTATGAGAGGGAGATGAGTGGAAGATTGCATTCAACATCAAGGAGGGTCTATATGAGTGGTTAGTCATGTCCTTTGGATTGACCAACGCACCAAGCACCTTCATGTGGCTTATGAATGAGGTACTAAAGAAATTCTTGGGAAATTTTGTTATTCTCTATTTGGATGATATTTTAATTTTTAGCAAGACTTTGGATGAACATTTATTGCACATTCATAGTGTCCTTGAAAGGTTGAGGGAAGAGAAATTGTTGATTAATCTGAGTAAGTGTAGCTTTGTAAAAAAAAGAGTTAGTCTACTTGGGGTTTGTTGTATCATCTGAAGGTCTCAAAATGGATCCAAAGAAGGTTAAAGCCATCATAGAATGGCCTACTCCAAGGTCTACTACTGAGGTGAGATCATTTCATGCTTTGGTTAGTTTTTATAGAAAATTCATTAAGAATTTTAGTGGCATATGTGCACCCCTAATTAAAATAATAAGGGGGGATAGACAAGATTTCAAATGGACTACAATAGCTACAAGGAGTTTTGAATTGTTGAAGAAGAAGGTGGCAGAACAACCTATGTTGGCACTTCCTAATTTTAATAAAGTGTTCTAGGTAGATTGTGATGCTAGTTGAAATGCTATTCAGGTTGTATTGAGCCAAGAAGGTAAGCCTATTGCATATTTTAGTGAAAAATTGAATGATGCAAAGAAGAAGTATTCTATTTATGATCAGGAGTTCTATACAATCATTCAAGCCTTAAAGAAATGGAGGCATTATTTATTGTCAAAAGAATTTGTCTTGTATATTGATCACTAGGTATTATAGTACCTAAATAACCAAGGTAAATTAAAAAAGAGACATTTGAAGTGGGTAGAGTTCATGCAGAGGTATACATTTGTGTTGAAACATAGAAGTGGAAGGTCTAATAGGGTTGCAGATGCATTGAGTAGGAGACAGTTGTTGCTTATAGTAATGCATGTTGAAGTGGTTGGGTTTGATGAACTCAAGAATTTGTACCTAGAGGATCCCAATTTTGCTGAAGAGTGGAAGGCTTGTAAAGAACCTGTTACTATAGACAAAACCAAGTGGCTAGATTATTTGATTTAGGATGGTATGCTATTTAAGGGCAGTCAATTATGCATTCCAAGGAGTTCCATGAGGGAAAAATTGATCAAAGAGAAACACAGTGGGGGGATGGAAGGACACTTTGGTCGAGATAAGACCATTTCCATTCTTAGAGAACATTATTTTTGGCCTCAAATGTCATAGGATGTGAAGAAATTTGTATAAAGTTGTCAAGTATGTCAAGCAACCAAAGGATTTAGTCACAATACTAGACTTTATCAGCCATTGCTTGTTCTATCAAAGCCTTGGGAGGACATAAGCATGGATTTTGTTCTTAGATTGTCGAGGAAAAAAAGGGGTAATGACTTAGTGTTTGTGGTGGTTGATAGGTTCTCCAAGATGGCACATTTCATCCCATGCCACAAGACTCATGATATTGTACATATTGCAGATTTGTTTTTCAGAGAGGTGGTGAGACTACATGATCTCCCAAAGAGTATTGTTTCTAACAAAGGTACTAAATTTGCGAGATATTTTTGGAGGAGTTTATAGAAGAAGTTGAGGATAGAATTGAAGTTCAGTTCTACACATCATCTAGAAACTGACAGATAGACCAAAGTGGTAAATAGAAGTCTGGAAAATTTGCTGAGGTGTTTAGTGGGAGATAAGCCCAAGGGATGGGACTTGATTCTACCACAAGAAAAATTTTCTTACAATAATTAGATGTAAATAGGAGTACTGGTAGATCACCATTCCAAATTGTGTATGGAAGTAGCCCAAGGACTGCACTAGAATTAAGGAAGATGGAGCAAGGGGAGAGGACAAGTGCTAAGGTAGAAGAATTTGCTGAACATATCAAGAGCCTACCTGAGGAGGTCTATGCACACATCACCAAGATGAATCAATAGTATAAGCTTAGGGAAAATCAAAGGAGGAGACATAAGGAGTTCCAAGTAGGGGATCTAGTTATGGTACACTTATGAAAGGAATGGTTTTTAGTGGGTACTTACAACAAGCTAAAGATGAAGAAATTTGGCCCTTGCAAAATTTTGAAGAAACATGACTCAAAAAATGCATATGAGGTGGAGTTACTAGATGGTATTCACATTTCTCCTATCTTTAACATTTTAGACTTAATAGAATATCATGATGATGGTGTAGATGAGGGGTTGATGTTGGAGCCATGTCCAATTCCTACTTCTAAGAAGGAGGAGATAGAAGAGATTCTAGATAGTCATGTGGGTAGGAGTGCCAGAAATAGGTAGTATGAAGATTACCTAGTGAAGTGGAAAGGATGACCAATAGAAGACTCAACTTGCATATTAGTAGCAAAGGTTTCCCATTTGGGTTTCCCTCTACCATCCATTAAGTGATAGGGTCACTTTTCAATCTACCCTGGGTGTCTGATGCAGGAGCATTTAGTGGTGTAAGGGAAATCTTGTATCGCCCAAAAATATGGTTAGAGATAGTTTCTATTTAATGTGTTTTTGTTTATGGACACCCATTTGGGTCAAATAAAGGTTCCAACTCTCATAGTTCCACTATTAGTTTTCTAGGTTAGAGTTTTTAAGCACCTTGGGATATGTGTAAATGTAGAAAATGGGTTATTTTGTAATTGAGCCAAAATTATGATGATTTAGAGGGTGTAATTTGAAGGGATGCTTATACTTTTATTTTAAAGCACTCTAGAAAAATAATTAGGTCAAAAAGCTTTACGGTTAGAAAGTTATTGTAGTTTTACGTTTCCTAGAGACCTCTTAAGAGAGCTTCAAAGTCAGGTTTGAGACATTAAATGGCCTCATACCAGCTTGAGAAATGGGGGACAACTGAAGATGGTCAATAGGGCTATAGAGCATTTCAAGAACTTTCCAAAAATGTAAACAATTTGTCAATCAGAGTCCCAATTCAAAAGTTATGCCTCCCGAAAGTTGAGCTACCATTTTTGGATTCTTCTAATTTTACACCGACTTCTAATGAGATTTCTAGAACCTTCTATTTTGGTGGTGGATGCCAAATGGAATATTCTAGAATGTATTCCTAACCCTAAAACAATTGGGTCTATTTAATAACATTTCTAGCATTGTAAAGGTAGTTCTTAGTGGAGTTTGGGAGAAGGCACTATGAGGAGAATTTCTCTCTAGATTCAGTCTATTGTAAGCCCATAGGGCATGTCTTAGGGTCTGTTGCCTTGTACTAAATTTAGTGGTAGATTTTAACTAATAATAATATTTCCCTTTTCTTGTTGTGCTCATTTTAGTCTTGGGTTGTGTCTTCATCAATGTTTTGCATTTTGATTGGCTAGATGATGCACTTTATGACAAGTGGATGGCAGATATTGCTTCTGGTGAATAGTTAGACAAAGCTAAAAGTGATGATGATGAAATACAAGAATCTGAATTACAAATCATCGATTCACTTCCATTGACACCTAGGAAAGAAGAAGACAAAGAAGGTCAGTCATCTCATGTGTAAGATGCAATGGATCAGTTGGATGACGTAGTAGAAATGGAACCAAATGTAACTATCACCTTGGTAGTACATGATGATATGAGTGGAAATGCCAGAGTGGAGGTGAAGTTGAATGAATCAGAGCCTGACACATCACATGCAAGTTTGGTAGCATGCAAAGATGTAATAGAAAAGTGGGCCTACCAAGAGAATGATATAATGTTACCTTTCTATCACATAAAGTTTTTTCTTTTTCCTATTAAGAAAATGTAAATATCTTTTGTAAAAGGACAACTATCAATTCTCTTTCTTGAAGCTTTTTGCATCTCGCATTATATAAGTGAGGTTTCAGAGTTAGAGAGGGGTCTAATTTCTAATGCATTTTTAGTTTTACACTTAGCATGTTTTCAACCTAGTTATTAAGAAAACTTTATGATTTATCCTCTCTGCAAATTTTCTGAGAATACATTAATGTTATGGGTTCCTTGTGTTCCATTCTAGAGTCATTTTTAGTTTTACTACAATTGTATACAAATTTTAAGCAAAATCAATACAAAATTGAGTTGTCTTCATATTAGTTCTTGTTGAATTTTGTCTCCTTTGTTGTTACCTAGTTATTCTAATGTTGTGTGAGTAAAGCTTGTCCAATTGAATGTAAATTACTTAGGTTGTATGTCAATTCATTACTACTATTAATTCAATGAATTAAGTAAAGGCTTTGATGAGTTTGATGGGATTGCTATGGTAATAGAAAGGATGTCTATAAGAATGAATTTTAGTAAGAATTGCTAATAATATTTGTTGTAAAGAAACAAATTAGATCTATAAATTATAGTACACTCTGAGTCCCAATGTAATAGGCACTAATCAAATTAGTTCAATGTATAGACAGATAGATAATGAGTAAGCATCAAGCTTAAAATCAAAATCAACTTTATTTTATTGTTCTTGAAGATTTTCAAAGGTGGTTAACACTTGTTTGCATGGAATATTTTGGCCTTAGTTAGCTGCTATTGCTGAAAATACTTGCAAATCTAAGAAGAATTGTGACCAAATCTACTTATAAGGGATATATCATCTAAAATGTCAAGAAATGGATAAACCATGTATGTGTTTGAAGATATGAGATGAGAATCAAAATAAAGCTATTAAAATTCTCATACAATAGCATATAGTTTTGAATCATTCCCTAGGTATACCCACCTTGATTTTCTAGAGCCTAAAGAGTAGAAAGCCATCCTTGGTTTTGTTGAAGTGGGTCCAAGTGGTTTGCATATGTAATTGTTAATAAGAATTGTCTAATGTTTAGGTTAAATGATTATTATTATCTTGGTATTGAGCATTTTATTGTTCAATAGTTTTAAACACCAACAAAATGGTGACTTTGTTGGCGAGTTGTCCAGTACATGTGTGAGAAGTACTACAGTTTCTTTGGTCCTGTTGTGTACATGTGTGATAGATTGTTTAGTATTGTTTGTAATTGTAATGGGTATGTTTTACTAACAAACCTTGATAATTTACAAAAGAGAGAAAAAGAAAACAAAATACCACAAAGTTACACTGACGTATTCAACCTTTCCAAGTGTCTTATCTATTGAGAAAAGAGTTGAAGTCTTATGATCTTAGTGATTGGTCCATCTTTGTTTCAGATATTTCCATATTGTCTTCTATCTTTTCCTTGAAGTTGAGAGTATTTTTAATTGCTATATTTTCCCCTAGAATAGGGTGACAAATCAGTCAAGGTTTTGAAGCTAGTGTTTGTTTGATAAATAGTAAATATGGTTGACAAAAGAAAAAACAAAAGAGCTTACACAAGAGCCAATCACGATGTGCCAATATATATTGATTTTCTTAAAGGTGGTAGGAATAACCTGAATAAGAAGAAGGTAGACCCAAACCCCACCTAGAAACCAAGAGGTAGTGTATTAGTTAGTTCTTAGTATCAACTGGTGGTAGGGAGAGAATCTTCTTCACTTAGCTCAGAATTAGAAACCACAAGACTCTTAGGAGGGATATTTAGTACCCCACTACTAGATGAAAGAACATATCAAGATAAGGATATGTCACCAGTAGGGAATGTATCCCCTAGACCAGATCTGATAGCTAAGATGAGTCATAGGCTAGGACTAAGGAGTTCATTTGGAGATCCTTTTGATCCCAGAGTGGTCCCATATATGGAACCTAATATTATAGACTTGGATGACCCTACTAATTCAGAAGCCTCTTTTGCAAATCCTAAAGAAGTACAATAAAAATAAGGAATGTTGAAGAAAAGGGTTGCTAAGGAAGAAGCTAAGCTTATTCATCTAGAAAAAGAAAAAGAGCAAGCCACCCTTGATGCTATAGTGGAAAGAGATAATCTACTTAGAAGGATGGCTACCTTAAAAGAAAAAAACAAGAACTTGGAAGAAAGAACTTGAGTCCTTCATGTTGATGTCTTTGGAGATGTAAATAGTCTAAGAACTAAATTTTAGAAACAAGGAAAACTCCTAAGCCAAAAGCAAGAACCTATCACTACTCAAGTCAAAGCTTATAAGCCTATCCAAGTAGATCCTATAGAACCTACTATGAAAGCTATGGATAAAGGAAAGGGAAAAGCCATAGGATTTAAAATAAATGAACCCCAACCTCTTCCAAGCAAATCTATAAACCTTCCCATGTCAAAGTTAGATCTAGATTTGGAGAAGGCTAGAAAGGAGAAGGAAGATCTTAACAAAGAACTTGAGAAGGTTGAGAATGAAGCTCAAGCCATAGAAACTAGGAGAAAAATCTAGTTCATAAAACCTAATTATGCATTGGCTTCATGGCCAATTTTTTCTACCCTAGTTTCAACTTCTATATTGGCTTGTGGACCAGTAGTTTCAATTCAGGGAATATCTTAATCTGCCCCTACCTCATCATCCGCCATTAGTACTTAAGTTCCTCTTGTCCAACCTCAACAATCTCAAAGTGTTGTTCATAACCAAGCTAATTTAGCAAGCACCTCAAATGTTGCTGGTTTTCAGAAGAAGGCCATCTACATGGAAAAGTATAGACAAATGTCATTTGTATGTATTCCTGGTGCTCCACACCCAATCTTACTGGCAAAGAGCATTTGAGAATTTTCATAGATATGCTAAATGACTATGAAGTTGAACATGAGGATGTGGTGATGAAGTTGTTTGTTCATTCATTGAATAAGGATGCAAGGGATTGGTTTAAAAGGTTACCTAATTACAACATTAGTTCATGGAGTGATTTGGAGAAATTGTTCAAAGAATAATATGGAGACAATACTAATGTAGGGTTCATGTTAAATGAATTCAATAACATCAAGAAGAACTGTAATGAATCTACATTTGATGTTAATGTGAGATTCTAGAAAAGTATGTACAAACTATTCCAAGTTATGAGGTTGAATGAGGATGTTTGTCTTACAACATATTTTAATTCTTTTGATAGCAAAATGGCTTACCAGTTTAGGGATAAAGATCCTAAAACTTTGAGAGATGCTTATAAGGTTGCAATAAGTATTGAGAATAATAGGAAGGCATCTAGAAAGCTTGGTAGGAGAGATGATCCAAAGTTGTTCAATCCCAAGAATAACAACAAAAGGGAGGTTGATAAAACTCCTATAGGAAAGAAGCCAAAAGAACCCATAATATATTAGGTGTTGGAATTGCTAAAAAATGAATCCTACTACTTTCAACACACATAAGCCAAGTGTTGTTGAGAAGGCCCCTATAATAATATAAATTTTGATAGACAACCTAGAATGTAGAACTACCCTTATACTACCCAATGGAAGGATGGCAAGCTAATTCCTAACCAGACCCAAAATGTAAAAGATAAGGGTACACTAGATCCACTACAAAGAAATTCAGTTAATATGGATGAGAATGTGCCATGGTGTATCATTTTGCAACTACCCTACTCTTTAGAGTATTGTGCAGTTGCTCAGTCATTTTCTTTAGATCATAGTGCATAAACTGAGGAGGAAGAAAAAGGAAAAAACCATGATGATGTATGTTATAATATGGTGAGCATGTCTAATGATTGTGTGGATTTTGATTTGGAAGAAACAAAAAGTGATCTTGAGAATAAGAAAATTTCCTATTAGTTACATCATCAACAAGTGTTCTCAAGCAATGAAGGGTATGATGAAGATCATGTATGTGTTACATCTTCTAAAGTTGGTCATGTGAATTTGAGAATTCCTTCTAAAGAGGAAATTGATAGGATCA
The DNA here is from genome assembly GCA_028749045.1 of Cupressus sempervirens. Taxonomy (NCBI): domain Eukaryota; kingdom Viridiplantae; phylum Streptophyta; class Pinopsida; order Cupressales; family Cupressaceae; genus Cupressus; species Cupressus sempervirens. The sequence goes on from CM053792.1 coordinate 200,867,126, forward strand.
CTACAAAAATGATCTCCCAAGTAGATAGTAATTATATTTTGAGAAACCAAATAGTTAACAATGATATTGGGAAGCCTTCTAGTATATTCATAAAAGATATTACACATAAGATGAAAGATGAAGAAAAGAAGGCTAATGTAGAGATAGTTAAGAATAAAGAAATCAAAACCAAGAAGTGGGAACCCAAGAAGAAAATTCAATTTCAAACAAATGAGACAGAAAAAGAAATTATGCAAGAAAAGGGATCAGGATCTAATACTTTCAAGAAAATAGTAGTTCATGTTGCTCAAAAGGTTCCTACTCCAAGTATGATTGTGAAACCCACTATGTCTGATCCTATTGACATGATATCCATGTTGTCCCAAATTATTGTTAAGGTACCCTTATCTAAACTATTTATAATTGAAGAGCATAAGAGTAAAGCCTTGTCATGGTTGGGAGGGATAGGAAATAATAACAACAATGTAGAACAAAATTCCATTCAACAAACCCCCTTGGCAGTAGAAGATAGTGGTGTTATGTCTCAAATTACCCAAATGTTTCTGGATGATTCATTAGTAGCATATATAGAAGATATTGACCCATTCTTTCTTAGTCCAATTATAAAAGGAAAAACCCTAAAAAATTCCATGATATATTCAGGAGCTTCTAGCACTGTCATGCCTTTCAAGGTAATGGAAGCCCTAGGTTTGAAAGTAGATACTAAGCAAGTCAGATGTAGAGGTATGGATGCTAGAGAAGTTCCAGTCATAGGTACTATAAATGCTTTACCATTTAAGCTAGCTGCATACCCTGAGGTAGAGTTGACCATGGTAGTCCTTGTAGTTGATATTTCTCTACATTATGGAATGTTACTCTCTGGAAAATGGAGTGCTGCTATGGGAGGTAGCCTACAATGTGACCTAACCTATGAAACTTTTCAAATAGGAGATAAGGCTATTAAATTAAATAGAGAACCAAGAGTTAGTCATATTTTGAGAGAAGAGATTGACAAAGATGCTACTTGTTTTTTAGACACGGGTGTGAATGCATTTAGACCTGAGTTAATTATCCAAGAAGTTAAAAAGTTGCCTACTATAATTGAGCATGACGTTGAGTGTTGTATGGATTCACGACTATTATGGACAATGTTCTTTGATGGATTAGGGGTACGGGTATTTTTTTTTTCTCTTGAGAAGAATACTTTTAGATACTCCTTTACCCTAAACTTTTCATGCACTAACAATATAGCTAAATATGAAGCCCTGCTATTAGAATTGAAAGTTTCTACCCTCCATGGAATTAAAAACTTGCATGCTATTAGTGATTCTAAATTGATTATCTCATAGATAAGGGAAACATATGCTTCTAAGAGCAAAAATTTGAAACAATATAGAAATTATTTTTGGGATTAGATTGAATTTTTTGATGCATTTGGTATATCATGGAGAGATAGAAGTCAGAATAAGATGGTTGACCTATTAGAAAATGTAGAAATTAAGCCAAAAGGTGTATCATTTGTAGGAATTTTATAGATTGAGGTTCAAAATAGGCCATCAATACCTAACAATATTAAACATTGGCAAGTCTTTGAAGATGACAAAGACATTGTGAATTTCTTGCTAAATAAAGATAAATACCATGGTCAATAGTTGGACTGTAGTGATTTCATTGAAACCATAGATGGGAACAAAACAATCTTTGGTCAAGAGGTTATACAATTAAAAACCAATAAAGTACCTAAAGGTTTGGTTGTTTTGGAGAACATGTTTGATAACCAAGATAGGGTAAGGTCCGGGGCTAAAGATTGTAAACCTCAAAAGCTACAAGAGATAAATCTAGGTACTAATGAGGCCCCTAAGAAAGTTTATATTGGTCAGAATTTGTCAACTAAAATTAGAAAGCCTTTGATTGGCCTACTAAGAAAATATAGACATGTTTTTGCATGGTCGTATGATGACCTAAAATCTTATAGAGAAGATATTTTTCAACATAACATAACTTTGAAGGATAATGTAAAACCTTTTAGGCAGAAACAAAGACCAGTTAATTCCACTCTAGCCTCTAAAATGCAAGAGAAATTGATGAAGTTAAGGGATGGAGGGATAATTAAACCTATTAGATATTCCACTTGGGTCTCAAACCTAGTACCTATTAGGAAAAATAATGGGGATATCAGACTATGTGTAGATTTCAGAAATTGGAACTTTGCTTCCCTAAAAGATAAGTATGGGTTGCCAAAAATGGAAGCTATGTTGTAGCAAGTAATTGGGTCTGAACTTATGTCTATGATGGATGGGTTCTCAGGGTATAACTAGGTCTTGGTGAAAGAAGAAGAGCAATTTAAGATAGCATTTACAACTCCCTGGGGAACTTATATGTATGTGAGAAAGCCATTTGGACTAATCAATGTTGGTGCCACTTTTTAGAGAGCTATGGATGTGGCTTTCCATGAGTACATTAATAAGTTTATGGTTGTGTACCAAGATGACCTCACAACTTATTCTAAAAAGGCTAAAGACCATTGTAGGCATCTGGAGAAGATTTTTATCAAAGCCTTGGAATATGGAGTATCATTAAACCCTAAGAAGTGTACATTTGGGGTAACTAAAGGAAAATTATTGGGACAAATAATATCAAAGGATGGAGTAAAGATAGATCCTAAAAGAGTAAAAACCATTGATAAGGTCCTTAAGCCAAAGAGTGTGAAAGGAATACAATTCTTCTTTAGGCAAGTTAATTTTTTGAGGAGGTTTGTTACAAACTTTGCTGAGATTAGTAGACCCATTTCCAAAATACTCAAGAAAGGAGCTACTATTAACTAGGATGGTGAGCCATCACAAATATTCCAAGACATTAAAACTGCCATAAAGAATGCTCCAGTCCTTAGGACACCAAACTACACAAAACCAATGCACATATTCTCTTTTGCTTCTTTCCATACTGTAGTTGTAGTCCTATTGCAAAAGAATGAGGAAGGATATGAATAGCCAATTGCATTCTTTAGTAAGTCATTACAACTTGCTAAAATAAAACATGAGATAAATGACATTTAGGCATATGCTTTAGTGAAGGTTGTTAAGGCTTTTAGATGTTATTTGGTAGGTGCCATTGTTATTGTATTTGTACCTAGTGCAGCTATAAAGAACATTTTTTTCTCAACAACAAGTATCAGGTAGAAGATGTAGGTGGATTAACAGGATCCAAGAATTTAACATTGAAATATAGATAACTAAACTGGTAAGGGGTCAAGGTTTGGCTAAACTAATGGTTCAATCCAATCTAGATGCTAATCAAATAAATATGGTAGTTGATGACCTCAAATCTAATTTATGTGACATGGATCATTATGAGTTGTATGCTAATGTTATCCATTATCTACAACACATGGAAGCTCCTTCCCATTTGACTAAAAATGAGAAGAGAAGTACTAAGTTACAAGCCATTAGGTATATCATTATTAAGGACAATTTACAATGAAGAAATTTTGAGGGAGTGTTACTGAAATGTGTTGATCAAGAAAAGGAAAAATAAATCTTGAATGAAATGCATGCTAGAGTTTGTGGAGGACATTATATGGCCCAAACCACTCTACATAAGGTCATGAAAGCTGGATTCTTGTGGCCATCCCTTTTTAAAGATGCTCAAATCATGGTTAGGAAATGTGATGCCTATAAAAGGTTTTCTAGAAAATTGAGATTCTCAGGTAATACTCCATTAAAGCTAGTTGAGGTTCAACCACCATTTCAGCAATGGGGTATGGATTTCATAGGTGACATCTCTCCTAAATCTAGCACTATTTATTCCTAGATTTTAGTTGCTACTAATTATTTTAGAAATGAAACTAGTTCCTAGATTGTAGAAGCAGTACCTACAAGAAATGCAAATAGTAAAGTTGTCAACAATTTCTTGCTAAGTAACATTATATCCAGATTTGGTTGGCCTTAGAAAATTGTAACAGATAACACTGTGCTTTAGGTCTAAGGAATTCATAAAATTTTGTGACAAATATGGAATTACAAAATCAACATCATCTCCATATCATTCACAAGGAAATGGACAAGCTAAACCCACAAATAAAAGCTTTTTGAAAGTCATTAAGAGTACCTTGGATGATAACAAGAAGGCATGGGATTCCAAGTTGTAGCTAGCAATATGGGTTGATAGGGTAACTGTGAAGAAAGCCATTAGAGTAGCCTCATTTGATATGGTATATAGAATTCAAGCAAGGATGCCTCAAAATAACCTAATGAGCTTATATAACTACATTCAAATGTATGACAAGGATATCATTGATGACATCCGAGAGAGGATGGATGAGCTGGTAGGACTAGTACAAACCAGGAGAGAAGCATCTCTTAGGAACCAAAAGTTGCAACTACAAGTTAAGACATTACATGACAAAACGACAATAAGAAAAAAGTTTAAAGATGGAGATTTAGTCCTCATGCGGAATGATAGAATTGGGGACAAAGGAAAACATAGTAAGTTTTATCCTATTTGGTTAGGTCCCTATTTATTTGAAAATACATGGGGGACAGACTCTTATATCCTCAAGGATTTGTTAGACAATATTATTGAAATGCCAATTCATGGATAGTTCTTGAAGAGATACTTTTCCTAAAGTATCTATTTTCCATGAACAATATCTTTAGGGTTTCTTGTTCCCTTATACATTTTTTGTATTCTATAAATCCTTGTAATTTTCCTTATATAGTGTTGTCCCTATTTCTATTGTTTTGTTCCTATGCCCTTTGAAGAAGTTTTCATTTTGAAATCAGGTATGTGGTCTGCTCAACCATAGATTCTAAATTCTTGTATAGACTCAGGTATTCTATCATCCCTAGATAGAGCCTCTGTTGGTCTAATTTTTTGTAGGATAAATTTTTCCCAATCTAGGTATAAAAAATCTGAATTGAGTCCATTATTAGAGGCTAGGGTTTCTTGTTTTTGGTCTTGCAATTTTGATAAACCTTGAAAAATCTTTTTCAAACCCTAGGTCTCATTTCTTTTGAAACTATTTGTGTGCAAAACCTTTTAAAATATGAATATTCCAAGTCCCACTTCAAATATTTCATGGCCCCAGGTGCCTTTTTCCATTTTGTTTCACACCGTATGATCCTTATAAGATCTATGGCATTCACATCCTCACTATAGAAATATGCAAGTGTTTTAACCACAAGGACATAGCAACTACCATGAAATTAATAGGTAGTGTCATGAAATAAAGGCATGATGACCGAAAAGTGTTTTGTTTCAAAAGGTTTTAGTGATGTTCTCCATGTCAAATTTGTCAGTGTTAGAAAGAAACCACTTGGAATAGTTTGTAGTTGGCATCACTAGATTTTATTTTTTTCGATCAGTCACTATGTCATGATTGGAAAATCTTTGCACCCTATTGGTAGTGACGTAGTGCCTTGTCAGAGAATGTAGAAAGTCAAAGCTTTTCAAAATAATGCAACTGCAAAGTTCCCACGTAGTATCATGAATGTACACATTCATTTTTTTGAAAAATATATTAATTAATATAATCATGATTGATAGGTATCTACCCTTCCAACATCGAATTTTAACAGAACACCAGAGGTCTTTGTGTCACAATTGAAAAATCTTTGGATCTTGCTGGTAGTGACATAACACCTAGCCAAAAAGTGAGGAAGATGGAAGGTTATGAAATTGATGGGTGCCAAAATTCCTATCATCAATAATGGCCATGTGATTTTATTGTTCTATCAGAAGAATTGATGGCAGTAGTGATAGTGGAACTAAAAAACTTTCTTGGGACTAGAATCTTAAAATTCTTAAGGAGGTTTCTATGTCATGATCAAAAAATTAAAGATTTCCATCATTAGCAACATAGCACCTTAATGAAAAATAATAATGCAAAAATAGTTTAAAAGATGGGTCCCAGACATATGCTTTGTTAGATATGAGTCATGCAACCTTTGGGACATGGTGGCATCCAACTGGAGATACGTACGCACTGGAAGTTATGAGAACATCAGAGGTGTCTATGTCACAGTTGGAAAATCATTGGATCTTGTTGATAGAAACATAGTGCAGAGCCAGAGAATGTGCATGTAGTGGGACCTAGGTCACAAAATGATATAGCAAGGATTAAAATATTAACTTATATGAAAGTTAGATAGGATGTTCTCACATCAATAATAACCTGAACCCACACCCCAGTCAAAAACTAGATGAAGCATTGTGATCGTCAGATTAAGATTAGATCAATGATCATCTCTACATCACTATAAAAACATGTAAACTATTTACGCAATGTGACATAGTGACTATGGGACCCACCACAATTTATATAAATATAATGTAGTTTCCTCGCCCTCAAATTAAGTTTAGATCTAGGGTTGTTGCTTTGTTTCTATGGCAACATGCTCACTCTTTATGTATAGTGAGGTAGTGACTCAATGACACATGTCCTCAAAATTAGTGGGTCCATTTTGAAACTCCAGTAGTGAAGGTAAAGTACACATGCATAATTTTGATTGGTTTGACTGCTAGCATGTCAAGTGGAAGATGAGTCATTCCTATTTTCACTCCTGGATTGTAGGATTTTCTAAGATTAACTGTCTACATTCAAACGTAGAAGGTGATGCCACTCTATTTCCCTTATAGTTCATTAATGAGGACTGAAAGCTTCACATGCAAGAAAAAATAAGAGTATATTGTAGGAGATTTCACCATTTTCATCTCACGTGAACAAGATTTCAAGTTTTTTTAGTAGAAGCAATTACTAAGAATATTGTGTTGAGCTTGACTAAGAATGTGAAGTAGTTTCTCCATTGTTCATGAGATATTGTAGTATTATAAAGAAGAAGAAGCAGAAGATCAAGTAAGTACTTATATACTATAACCTCTGTAGCATTTCAATTTCTAGAAATTATAGTCAAGATGCCTCCAAAGGAGGTGTTTTCTAGGCAAGAGAATTATTTGCATAGGAATATCCATGATGACTTGCTTGAATTGCTCCCTGAATCCACAACTAAGATTGTGCAACTAAAAAATATAACCTCATTAAACCCTAGGTGTAGAATCACAAATGGGTTATATGATAAGGGGAATTGGGTCTAGGATGCTAACACTTCTCAAACTAGTCTGATTTTATTCAAGAAATAGTTTTTAGAGAGGAATCTGTTTGCCCCACATGCCAATATTTGGAACTTTGACTTAAAGAATTTAGTGGTCCCAAGTGTCTTTATGGATTATGACCTCCTTGAGGCTATGGTGAAAAACTATTACGAAGAAATTAGAGTGGTGAGAAGAATTGATGGTAAAATTCTGATCACAATTAGCCCTGAGGAAATTTGAGAGGTATTTGGTTTAAGGCCTCTCATTAACTATCATGTTCCTATTGACCTGAAGGAATTCAAAAAAGAATACATGTCAAAGAAGGATGTAGTTAGACAAGGTGCACTGAGGGCACATATAGGAAAAATTCGAACTCTTCCAGCAATAACAACATCCTCTAGGGAACCCTTCAAAAGGGCATACTTCAATACTAGGGTTGTGGAGGCATACAAGACTCTATGAAAAGTTTTTGGAGAAGATGAAGATGAGTTTATGCTCATAGATTTTATGTACATGATTACTCAAATTTCTTCTTTTGGTCTAGATATAATTTTTTATTTTGCTTCTTATTTTTTTAAGGAAATTCATAATGGCCTGGTTGGCATTGCAAAAGGGAAGGTGGAGAATATTTTTGGTCACTATTCTTTGTTAATGCATATGTTTATGTTCAAAGGCGTAACATATTTTGGAAAAAAATATAAAATTGAAGAGGGAACAATATGGGGATGCACTGCCAGTCAAATTATGGAGTGCAGATATGACCTGGGAAGCAAAAAATGCTAGTTTTATCATGCTTGATAGATATTTTTTCTCAAAATTGAGATGCCTATTATTAAGTGACAATCTTAGAGTACCCAAGGCATTGGAAAGTCTTATTAGGCCCCTAGACAATCCTATTGGTTTGAAGGTTTCACACAATTGGGGAGACATCATCCCATATTTAGTTTCAATAGTCATTAGGATTTATGGTTTTAGAGGTACTCCCCATGTGTAACCTTACCAAGTGTAATTAAAGGTAGGAGTGGCTAAATTTTTGTGGTAGCTGGGAGGACTAGAGGAAACTTATTTGTTGAAAAGATCAAGAGGGTCAATATTGCCCACTTGTACAATGGCTCATCAATTTTTAATCACCAAAAGGTGTTGGCTTTCTCTACAAAAGATATTAGATTAGTATAAGATGGCTATTGCTCACCCTTGTTTTTGTGACATTGAGGGATTTTATCATCTAGCTTTTAGGCACAAAATTAAGCTTGGTAAAATTGATCATGAATTCTATTTTCCTGAAGATATATTAAGAAATGAATACTCCTTGCAAGAGTAGGAGACTAAGAGGAAAAAATGGAGAGTTTTGTCAAAAGTTTTAGATTTTATTCATTTTTTTGATGCAGATTATAGTCCTCTAGGTAATTCCATTACAACAACAAATGGAATAAATAAGTTCATGCTTACTTTTCTTGAAACAATGTAAACCATGAATGAGAAGAAACAAATTATTATTAATTCTTTTGCAAATAAGGCCAGGGAGGTAACGAGGAAACTAGGATTTACTCCCAACATAGGGGTAGGTTAGTTGATTGTTCAAAATAGGCTAGGATATACCATCATTCAGAATAAAAGGACCACTTTGGAGAAAGGCAAACAAATAAGTTAATCCACTAGTGATATCTGGGAAGAGAGACCTCCTTAGCTCTCCCCTAAGAGGTGGAAAATAATAAGGTAGGAAGATCCTCACATTGAGGAATACTCACCTTTACAGACCCCTTTGAGGATTGAAGAGGAACAACTTATTGGGGAACAAATTGAACAATTGGGGTCCCAAGGAGGAGTTTTTGTTACTAAAACTGAAATAGATGAAGGAAACCCCTAGGAGCCTCCTATGCCAAGTTTTGAGTTGACAGCTGTAGATTATAAAGGAAGGGAATTAGACCATGTGTTAGAGAAAGTAGTTCAACAGTTTTTGTTAGATGGTAATTTTATCAAATCTAGATCCTTTTACCAGCTTGCATGGAGAACTAACATGGACAAATTTGAAGAAAGATGCAACAAGCTAAGAACAGAGCATCCAAAGATGGAGGAGGCAGCCTTGCCAAATCAAATAAAAGAAAAGATGATGCAAGAATTCCAAAACATAACCCCTAAAGAGGGGAGACAGACAGTAAAGGCCTCAAATATTTTATTATTACCCAATTGGGATACAATTGATGCTTTGATTTTTAATTCTATTTCAAATAAATTGAATTTGCAAGATTAGAATAAGAAAGAATTCATAGGCACTGGATTCAGTGAAGAGCAGGCTAATCTAGTTATATGGTTATTGAGAAAGGGATCTAGGGCTATTTTGTCATAGCCAGATGACTCAAGATTAATGGGAAATATTATTGTGAGAAGAGTGGTAGAGACATCCCATGTATACATAGCTCATATGGGTGTAGGAACATCTCAGTTTGTTTTGGCCACTATAGAGAAAGAAGAAAAAATAATGTTTGAACTGCAGAGTAAGTATGAGAGTGTTTCAGAGGCTTATAATAAATAATTTCAAAGAAGAACTAAACTTGAAAATAAAGTAATGGGGAGGTCTTCTAGGCCAAGAATCACATATCCCTGCCCTCCAGTGGAACCTTTTAAATCCACTCCTCTCATAGAGATTCCAAATACCCCACAAAGGCCACAATATTACACTACTAAAGACTTTGAAGAAGAAAAGAGCAAACTGTGGGCATTGCATGTAGAGCTAAATGTACAATATGAAGATAAATTGAGAAAAGCTCTCACATATCTGGGGGATAAAATTGAATGACCATTGTTTTATGATCATCTATCAAAGACAATAAACATATGGAATGAAATGAAAGCCCATGATGAGGCTCTGAAGCCTATTGTGAATAAATGGGTAAAAAAAAGGAAAGAAATGACATTTTTGTGTTACTCTGTCACAAAATTTTCACATGATCAAATTGAAAAGACTTATGATATTGTTACTGATCTTCTAGAATTTGATAATAAAAGAATTCATCTACAAAGAAGAATAGTGGGCTACCTGAATAAATATAAGAGCTAGAAATTTGATTTATTCAATAAAAGAAAAATTCTAGAGTCATTTTGAGTTTTACTACACTTGTATACAATTTTCAACGAAAATTAATATAAAATTGACCTGTCTTCATATCAATTCTTGTTGAATTTTGTCTCCCTTGTTGTTACCTAGTTATTTTGATGTTGTGTGAATGAAGCTTGTCCAATTGAATGCAATTCACTTAGGTTGTATGTCAATTCATTACTAATATTAATTCAATGAATTAAGTAAAGGCTTTGATGAGTTTGATGGGATTGCTATGGTAATAGAAAGGATGTCTATAAGAATGAATTTTAGTAAGAATTGCTGATAATATTAGTTGTAAAGCAAGAAATCAGATCTATAAATTTTAGTAGACTCTGAGTCCCAGTGGAGTAGGCACTAATCAAATTAGTTTAGTCTATAGATAGATAGATCATGAGTGAGCATCAAGCCTAAAATCAAAATCAACTTTATTTTACTGTTCTTGAAGATTTTCAAAGGTGTTCAACACTTTTTTGCAAGGAATATTTTAGCCTTACTTAGCCGCTATTGCTGAAAATACTTGCAAATCTAAGAAGAATTGTGACAAAATCTGCTTATAAGGGATGTATATCATCTAAAATGTCAAGAAATGGATGAACCATGTATGTGTCTAAAGATATAAGATGAGAATCAAAATGAAACTAATAAAATTCTCATACAATAGCATCCAATTTTGAATCATTGCTTAGGTATACCCACCTTGGTTTTGTAGAGCCTAAAGAGTAGAAAACCATCCTTGGTTTTGTTGAAGTTGAGTCCAAGTGGTTTGCACATGTAATTTTTAATAAGAATTGGCAAATCTTTAGGTTACATGAGTATTATCATTTTGGTATTGAGCATTTTGTTGTTCAATAGTTTTAAACACCAACAAGTTGCATGCATTGCATAGGGATTTATAATATGCCTCTATACATATCTTCTATAATCATAAAACATTCATTTAGTCAGCCCAAAAAAACTTTACATAAAAGTTTGTGCCATTACAAACAATTATGTCCAAAACTATTTACTTAGCATATTAAGGCTCTAATACTCGACCATCAATACATTTTCAATGTTATAACTCAACTTCTAAATGGCTTGACATACACTATTTACTCAATACCTAAATCACTCGACATGTACATTCTACTTGGCTTATGAGTGACTCAACATGTTCTAAGTATATTTCTCAACATATATTGTCTAGCAACTAATTCTCGAGATGCTTTGATCACTCGGCTTTCACTAAAAAATAATAGGTAATGACTAAGGGTGTTGTCATTGCCTTGTCAAAACCAATATAATATTAACAAACTCAATCTTTGGAATCAGTGGAAAAACTATGTTTTCATGTATATACAATCCTTATTATGAGCATAACTAAGACAATATATATATCTGTGAGTTGGTTCTTATACAAAATTTCAAAATTTTGCAAAATGGATGACTAACTATCATTCATTATTTCTCAATTTCTCCATTACTCCCCTTGAGTAAATATTTCCTTTCTGTATCTTAATCTATCTAAATCTAGTACTCCTATTGTGTAGATTATTTGTCCCCTATTTCTACATTAATACTCCCCCTTAGTCAAAACTTTACTATTTTCATTTAGAATCATTTCCCCTTTTTTTGACACTTATGTCCTAGGTGGTACCCTTATAGTGTGTTTATCCAAAAATTATTTATGGATCTCCATAATAATCTTCAATACTACATCCCAATTGTTGCATGCTACCTCTAGAGGTTGACATTAAATGTCTAGTTGGGTAACAAAGTCAACTAAGCCATCTTGAGTAAAAATTTGGTTATCTTTCTTCATCAATATCTCAGTAGAGGCTAGTTCCTTAAGAAACACTTCTGTGTGGGTTCAATATGGAATGGATACTTATCAAGGTAGCTCTAATAGTAGCATTATATGCTTGCAACTCAAAAAGTCTACCTTGTGTGGACTAGTCTTTGAAATTGAGACTAACTTTGAGTTGGAGATAGTTTTAAGGTATTACATGTAAACTTTAGATCTCCCTATAGTTGGTCAAAAACCCTTTGAACATCCTATGTGAATATATTTACATCACATAGCTTGGTGTAGAGATAGAAAATAGTCTCTAGCACCTTCTTCACACTCTCTACTTTGGTTGCCAGATCAACTTGTTTGAGTGCAAAAGCACAAGAAATCTTTTCAAGTACCTTTGAATGAAATTTCCTCTCAGAAAATTTTAAGAGTTTCACATTGAAATCTAGGTCTTCATCCTTTATTTTTTCAACAATACTAACAATTTGTTCAGTGATAGGCTTGTCTTCATTCATTTCAAGAGATTGAACAATTCATAAGATATGTTTTTAATTTCATGCAAAACTTGTCTTTACTTATGTTCCCTTCTCATTATTTCTTGCTTCTTTTTTCTCCATAAAACTTCCTATAGAATTCTTATCTCCTCAATCATGATTTTTGATAGATCAAACTTGGGCAATTAAATTACCTCATCTAGACTTACATCCTCAAATGATGTATCTTCTACATTGGATGTGCTAGGACTAGGCCATGAAATCTGTAATGGGGTAGCATCTATACTTGAACTTTGAAGAGTTTGACTAGTAAGAGGAGATATAGAATCTAGTAGTGTTACCAATGTCTATATGGAAATCTATTCAATAAGCTTAGTAGTCACCTCTAACTCTTCAGTTCTATTGTCCTCCTTCACTTCTTTTTGAAATTCACCTTGAACTTGTGGAGTAGGTATAGGACTTGCCTCCTAACCTATGTGAACTTTAGTTCCATCCTTTTCATTAGTAACAATGATAGACAAAACCAAACTATTTAGGCTACAAAATGATGTATCGATTTTTCATCCCTTAGCCTCTCTCATCTAAAATACTATAATGGGAATTGCAGATGGTTTCTCAATTCTAGTAATATGTTATGCCTATGTGGATAGAGGGGGAACAATGAATGTTTCTTTTGCTTGTTCCCCTATACATGTTAGTTTTTCCTCCTCAATCTCATCTAGATTCTCACCAGTATAGGATTAGTACACAATTATGCTACCATGGTGGAATTCTTTGATATCTTCTACAAATATTCCTTTGTCAAGAGATTGATGTTCTAAGATGAATTATTAGGAACATATTTTATTTGTATTGAGTCTTGTTTACTCACTTGGTCTATCTGTGGAGGATTGGCAATCAACACTTTTTCTTCTTGAACATCTTGTGTATTCTATTGATGTTCCTCAGTTGTGGCCTCTTCTATTTTTTTCTCCTTAGTACCTTCCACATTAATATCCTTGACTAGAACCTCTTTTGTAGTCTATACTACCTCTTGTTCAGCTTTCTCAGGATCTTTCATTTCTTCCTCACCTTTTTCTTTGTTTGCTAGAGTAGATGACCAATATATTGATTTCCATATTATTGTCCTTTTGTTAAGGTCATCCTCAATATTCTTTTTCAAGATATGGAAAGCTCTATACTTGGGGGAAAATTTAGTTTTGTGCTTTTCCATAGCTTTAGTAATCTTCCTTTTGTTTGATTCTAGCATAGCTTGGGCAAAAGTTGATTCACTAATTTTTCTCTTAATTTACAAGTTGCATTGCTCATTTCTACTTAACTCAATCATATAGACTCTTGGGTAGTGAGTTGAAAATTTCTAGAGGAATTGATTTGAATGTAGGCATCATGACATATATGGCTTCCTCAATAATATTTTGATCAACTTTCCCTAGCTTATCAAATTCAATATGCGTGAAACTAGATAAATCTACATTTTGCTTGATATTATCACACAAATTGTCTAAATGAGAGGAGGGAATATGGTTTAACACTTTGAATTGACTCATGTCATCTGGCTCCTTTTTCTCCTCATACTAACTTTCCTTGGGCTCTAACTTCTTCTTCAATCTCTTGTATGTTTTCCTAGCAGGCTCACTGGGTTCTCTTGTGTCAACAATCCTCTTGCCTCTAGGATTTGAAACTTCACTTTCTTGAATAGTGGCTTCCCTCATGCTAAACCTAGTAGTAGGTATTTCAAGGTTTTGATGTGGCTTCTTTATAGGCTTATTAGGTTTCTCCACTATTTGATCTTTTTTCTTTCTCTTCTTCTTAGATGGTTGAGGTACTTCCTTGGCTTCTTCTCCCTTGGCACCTCTTACATCTTCTTCTAGATCCTCGCCTTGATCTTGAGATATTACAAAGGTGGCTTGGCCTTGTTCTTCCTCTTCTTCCTCAACACCTTCTTCTTCTTCTTCTTCTTCTTCTTCTTCTTCTTCTTCTCCCCCTTCACTAAATTTATCCTTCATCTTTTTAACAAGTTTTTAATTCTTCCTAAGAACTTTAGCTATTTTCAAATCAATAGTTATCCTTGATCTAGCTTCCTCATAGTTCCCAAATGAGGTGACACTCTTATCAATGTCTTTTGACAATAAGGTTATAATTTCTATAGAGGCCTCATCTACATTTATCTCATATGGCAAGGGCTTGAACCATCTTACTCTTGGTATTGTTGCTTGCACATATGTGTGGTTGACATCCACTAGAAACACACTTCTTTATAATGTTTCTCCACTAAGGATACAAGGATCCTTAACCTCTATTTCATGGATTTCTTGAAATCCTCAAAGTAACTTGTCATCATTGAATCAAAGTTATCACCTAGTTGCTCTACAAATTCTAAGATTTTCACTACAATAGGCCTATTGGTCTTCCAAGTAACTTTTTGAAATGTAGGAAATGTGTTATGCACATAGAATAATATGTACACTAGTAAATAGCCAAATTTTCATGATGTACTCTTTTCTTTCTTGATGGCTTCATAGTTTTTGATAGTTGGTATAGTTGCTACTTGGCAAGGTCATAGGAATGGTTCCTCTTTACTATCTTGAATCCCAAATCAATAGTCATGCAAGAAACATTGTACAGTTAGATAGACTAAAAGAACTTGTGAGAAATTACTCTCACTAAAAAGGTAATTACAGGATCTAAAATTGTGTCAATAGACATCCCTCATTTGTTCCACACTATACCTATATTATTCTCAATCATCTCCTTTGCATCACCCCAAATACTCTTAGGTATATCAAGTGTAGGATACCCTAATAATCAATTTATGATCCTCTTAATGGTCTTAATTGGTCCATTTTCCAACCATATATAATTGTCACGTAAGCAACTCATAACAATTCTAATCCATTCTATCTTAAACACTTGGAAAAAATCCAAGGCACAATTTAACTCTTTTCATTCAATGACTTTATACTCTTCTCTCAAGAATCCATTGTCATAGAGTTTTCTATAGGAATATCTTATCTCCATATCACCTACTTCTCCAATCTTTCTCATATAATATCATAGTACATCTTGTATCATTAAAACTTTTGGTGGTATAATCAATAATGTACCAGATAGGTCTTCTTTATATGCTAACTTAGGTATTTCTTGGAAAGGTGGTTTTTTCACATCATTACTTATTAATTGTACATTGAAAACCTCCTTTCCCTATTTCCTAACACTTGTAAATGAGATAGACACCATTTCAAGTAACTAGGGTTTATAAAAATTTAAATAATGAAACTCGACAATAGTTAAATACCTTTCCAATTTGATGAATGTGTCAAGATGTAGCTAAATCTAGTTCACAAATGCTAAATCTCCTTTATCAATTTTCCTTTGTGCTCTTCATGCTCTCTTCAATCTCTTATAGATGCAAATGAGTCGAAAGTAAACTATATACCTCTCCATATTCGATAATAAATGATCAATTATTACACAATTGTAAGCTCAACTATCATAGGACTTCCCACTCACTCAACTAATACATGATTTCTACTACACTCACCTAGCATAGCGAGCTTAGCCAATACTTACATGACTACATCACTCGGCAATAACTTTGAAACTTTCCATGCTTGAAAACAACATGGAAAATAACAAAACTATAGAATTCTTCTAAGTTCTAAATAATACATTGCATCTTATTTCATGTATATATAATTTTTTTAGTTCTTAGATTCTTGGAACTGATGCATATTATAAATTTTTGAAATATTAGTACCTCTTGATTTCCTAGTTGGGCGTGATGTGATCACCTGATCTATTGGATGAAGTGATCTCATCTGAACTTGATGTGCTAAAATCTTCTATCTTCTGTTATGTCTTGTTCATTTGCACCTTTACCTTCTCTAAAATGACCTTTTCTTTGCCTATTTCATTTCAATTACTTGGCACTAGTAACCTACCGATATGACCAATCTTAAGAAAACTAAAGCATGTAGTCTCACTCAACCATCTATTGTAGTTGCCTCTAAAATGTGTTCTAATGCAATTCTCTGGAACATGTCCCTATTCTTGACAATAGTGACAACTGTACCTTACATTGTAATCCCAATCAGAGTTAGTCCTAATTATTCTGTAGCTTTGTCTTCTTGTTTGATGTCCACTTGGTATTAGATCTGCATTCATATGATTTATGTCCATCCTTCTAGCAACTGTGAAAATATATTTCAAATCTCTAAGTGCTCATGATCTTGGTCCTACATTCATGTGCCTAATGTCCTTGCTTTTTGCACATATGATAGTAACCCTTGAATTTCTACTTAGGGTTATAATTTGCATTATTTCTCCTACAAATATTTGATGTATGACCTAACTTTCTACAATTATGATAGGTGGGTTTGTAGTTCTTACCTTTGTTATTCCTTTTCTCACCATTTTTAGACTATACTCCTTCCTCAATACTAGTATATCCCAATCTAGCAGTATCACTGTTAGGTTTTGGAGATTCCATTAATTTCTCAAATTATTTGATGGCTTCACTAGGTTCATTGAAACTATCAGCAAAATCATTTTCTATTTTTAGCTCATTCATTGGTTGTTCATTTTGCAACTTCAGGGTTGCGATATCAATGTTCTCTCTAATCAATTCATGGTTTGCAATTATCAATTGATTCATTGTTTCTAGTTTCATGTTAGAAATCTTTTGCACATCTAATATCTTTTCTTCCAGTTTGTTAGTCAGTGTTCTTTTGTCATCTTCAATCATGAGTTTTTCTACCTCAATTTTCTTTTTCTTTTTAGTCAACTCACATAGTAATACTGATTGGACTTCTTGTTCTATCTTAAGATTTCTGACCTCTTCAATTATGATATTGTTCTTTTCCATTAGATCTGTAGCTGCTCCATCAAACTCACTTGAGTTCCCATTCTCAAACAATCTAGTAGTGTCTTCTTCTTGGTAATGAGTGTCATTTAGCTCAATAGCCAGTTCCTTTCTTTTCTTTAATGAATGTTATAGTTCATCTCTTTCATTCATTGAGTTGGTGTATGGAAAGTTGAATTTAAATCATCTAGTTATCAATAACCTTTCCCAATTTGTAGAATTCCATCTTCAAGAATTTTTCTCAAAGTTGTAAAACTTTCCTTTTTAATGAACAAAGATCTGATACCAATTGTTGGAAATAACAATGAAAAATTTAACTCTAAGAGTGGGGTAGGGGGGTGAATTAACACTTCAAAATTTAACCATAAAACATTCACCACATATCCATCTCACAATTTAGCATGTAAACTGAAATAGCTAACTACATATGTTCATCTATAGCATCAAACAAATAACACATAACACAATAATTTTTTTACCCAGAAACCCTCCAATGAGAAGGCAAAACTCAGGAGGAGATGACACCCATAAATCTTCACTGTTGCAGCTATAAAGTGTAGCCAAATATGGTTACAATAAGTTTGATTATAAACTATGATATACCTTGTGAGGGGTTTGCCCTATTAAAGACTTAGAAAGACTGTTAGGTCTCACCATGTTTAAGGATTTCAACACCCTACTAAAAGTGTGCCCTATTAGAGGACTTAAACTTATAATAAAGTAAGAACTCAATTAAGAGATTTACACAAGTATGTTAAGGCTACTCTATTAAGAGATTTATTCTATATCACTTGTTAGAATGATTCATCACCATGATCCTTCAGTTAGCACTATGTTGCTATATGTCATATATTCTCTTTCCTGATGAATCCTTGATCCTTTTGATTTGATATGTCTCATTTTTCCTCTCTCTTCTTTCCTTTGTTCTCTCTAACTAATTCTATAATTTAGATCATTATCGCAACCTCCATAGCCACAATGAATGTTCTCTATGTACTTAGCATTCATCTCCTTTCATGCATTCACTCATACAAACTCCTTAGGGTTTGCCTCCTTAAGTAAACATAGGTGGGCTAGGGTTAGATAAGAATAAATGGTTGTAGTTGATCCATATTGACACTTAACACATCCCTAAATTTTATTGGTTGCATGTATTGTATGGTGATTCGTAATATACCTCCATACATATCTTCTAGAATCATAAAAAATGGTTAACTCGTCCCAATAGTGGTTTACATTGAAGTTTGTGCCATTACAAATAACTATGTCTAAAACTATTCACTCGGCATCTAAAGGCTCTGATTCTCGATCATCACTACACTCTCAATGTTGTAACTCAAAATTTGAATGGATTAGGATACACTATTTACTCTACACCTAGATGGCTCGGCATGTATGGTCTTCTCATCTTATGAGTGACTTTGTACATTCTAGGTATATATTGCTCGACATGTATTGTCAGGTAACTAATGCTTAGCATGCTTTTATCACTCAGCTTGCACTAAAAACTAGTAGATAATGACTAAGTGTTTTGTCACTACCTTGTAAAAACCAATCTAAGATTAACAACCTTTCATATTAGAATCTCTCTCATATTATAATAAGTTGGAGTTCTCATAGGTTGAAAATTTGTAATGAATTTCAACTATTAATGGATTATTTATAAAGCATTTAGTATTCTCTATGTCTCCATATTGTTGTGTGTTTGGTTATCTGTTGGTAAGGGTGGTATGGCCCTTCATCACCACCCCTATCTACCACCCATCATAAAATGTTTTCATTACGTAGCAGAGAAGGAAGATGAATTTAAAACATTTCAATTGTCATGCCAAATAATCCTCATTCAATCCATTGGGTGAATACAATTATGTGAAATGTAAAACTTAATACCATCTGGTGATGTACATAATAGAGATAACTATATAAGGATTAACTTATATTAAATTTTTGAAATTAAAATATAGTTTAATAAATTACACTACATATTTCTTGAAAACTAGAATTAATGTTTCTATCTATGAGAAATGTTGTATACCAAAAAAATTAGATATTTTACTTAAATTTTTGTATGAACTTAACACAAAAATAATATCTTATATTAAAAATGTTTGGAGAGAAAAAAAACTATACAAAATAGGAAATAACTTTTTCACATGCAAATACACAGCCACTAATCCCATAAGCTTGTTCTATTTATTCTTAAAAATGCAATAATTACTAAATAAAATAAAATCTTTGAGGATGATAACTAAAAAAATGTCTTGAAATCATTATGCAAGCATATTTTTTGGATGACTATGCAAATATGTATGCAATTTATGAAAGCATGTCATGTATGAAACCCTTTCTTCAAACATTATTAAAAGAGCATGATATATCTTTTAATATCAAATATGTGTAACATTTCATATATAGAATAATTTGAACAAATAAAAAGGATAGAACTATTCATGCCTACTACTATTCTTCCTCTCTCATATTTGTTTCGACACTGTTAGCTTTCCTTTTGGATAGTATCTCTATTCTTTATTGGTTCATCGTGCCTCTTTTGGTCATTAAATTTTATAAGAAATTGAATGACATCAAAGATTTTAAATATCCTCATATTTTTCACATGTCTATGGAAATATGCATATGAAATATTGAAGCATATCAAATATCTAATTCATTTGTCAAATGTTACAAGACAACTCTTTCAATACAAAACACAAAAAATAATTTACATAAAAACTAATATCCCAATAAAAAAAATTAAATTCTTCATCCCACTACTAATTATTCTCACTCTAATGTTTTCTTACACATTGTTAACTTTCCTTCTAGATACTAACATTCTTCTTCTTTCACTTTCTAAGTTTCTTTCGGTCACAATCATTAGAAAGAGAAATACCATCCTTAAAGATTTTAACCTCATCTTTGTTCTATGTAATTGAAAATCTACATATAACAATTAAAACATGTCAACTATACAATCCATTTGCCAAATGCTACAAGAGAAAGGTTGGTTTCTTAATTTTAAATTTGTAAAATATATTATATCACAAATAATAACCAAACAAAAATAATAAATTTATTCGTTCATATGAATAAATTTTCCATTATCTTAGACATGGTTAGCTTTCCTTTTGGATATATTCTTTGATTCCTTGTACTTTTTTCCTTCTTTCATGAATAAATATAAATTTTATTAGTTTATAATATTAAATTACATATTCATAGAAAAACTAAGACAATACTAGATTATCTTATGAGAGTCAAAGAGCCCAAAGTTAAAAATACAAGACAACTCAACTATTCATAAAAAAACACAAATGAGAAAATCTTAGAATTAGCCACCCCAACTAGCCAAAGTAGTTCCAATAGAGAGAAAGGATTCTTTACATCTTTTTGACCCCATGCGTTAGAGAGGATAGGGATACTAAGAGGGACCATTCATCTTCATCTTTATCCTTGTCTTTTACTTCTTCTTCTTCTTCTTTTGTTCTAGAGGATGAGATAGACATGGTCATTCAAGAAAACCTCCTAGAGGAAGTAGTTACATAGGCAAGGAAGAGTGACATTTGGCTTGAAGATAGATGGATCCACTAAATGCCAAGAAAGAAGGAAAATCAATGAGTCAAGTTAACATAAAGACATGATTTAGTGGAGAATTTTATTAACATCTCTATGCATTACATCTCTCATCAGAAGAGAAACAAGGTGCGGGTATGCAAATGGAGTTTCAAAGTAGTGAGATAGAGAGATATGACCATGGTGGTGTCCATAAGGAGAAATATAGTCTGAAGAAGTAGAATCCAATGATACTTTGGACATTGTATAAGGTACATTTTCCTAATGTTGAAGTTTCCCTTACCAATCGACTAGCTCAAAAGTCATTTTATTGGCTTAGACCTGAATCAAAATTATCACATTATTCAAAACATATTATCTAGTGTACATAGAAGAAACTATATCCATAAATATGTGAGGGAATTAAATAGTTTTTTCTTTCCATAACGTTAAGGATTACTAGATCTCAGACAACTTGAAGTGGAACCTAGGTGAGTAACCTAGCAAGAAAATATGCAAAGAAAATTATTCTAGCCGAAAGGCCCTCTCAAAAAATGCATTCCTCTCCAATATTAGTGAGATCTTTTAAAAATATAAGATAGAGAAAAAATTCTTTGGTTGTTTACAAAATTGGCACACGAGACTTGGAACCCTCAAGTATTTGTCTTAAACTGAAAGGAAACCATTAAAAAAAAATGCACCAAGAAAAGTGTAAAATATTGGGTTCTATAGAAGCAGACCAAACAATTAAGTCTCCAACCTTTTTGAAAATATTTCAAATTCCATAATTTGATGAGAATGGTAACCATTGAAAAATGAGGAATTAGCCAATGATAAATCATTTTCAATTTGTAAGTAGAAAGTGGATTCCAAGGATATTGCTTTAAATCCTTCTACCATGGCTTGATAAATTGAATGGAAGGCTTCTATAACATATATGAGGACAAAGATGAGACACAAAGGTCCCAAATTTGTCAATCTAGATGAAAGACATGAAACCAAACCTGAAGGTCATTCCATGATAAGAAGCTTAGAGTATTTCTAGAGAAAAAATCTTTAGGCATTCCAATGCATCATTTATGAGAATGTAGATCACATATACCCCAAATCTTGCCAAGAGAGAGCCCTTGAGAAAGAAGTGATGTCGATCAAAAATATTTTGTTTGTTCACAAATAGCCCATCAAGAAACCCATCTCCATCCAATATATTGAATGTAATTAATAGTGGTTTCGTAGGATCTCCATATAATTTTGAAAATAAAGGTTCTATAGATCTAAACAAGGTCCTTCATACTAAGAAGGGTTTGAAAACCAATCCCCTTCCAAGAAGGTATATTGATCAAAAGGATTAAAATAATACAATACCTTTCCTATTTAAATATATAGACAAAATGGATAAATTTAAAGAGCAATACAATTCATCTCACTTGTTAGATACTTATTAAATTAAAAGGAGGATCAAAACATAATTCCAATCCCATAAGTTAAAAATTTATAAAATGGGAGTAAGTGATTACTCTGCTAGATCAAGCATCTAAAAAGGAGGTTAGAACAAAATAAATTTTACATCAACTTGTATATACATTAATGGTTGTAATAGCTTACACTAAAATCTACATCAAAAAACATATATATGTAATAGGCCTCTAGTGACCACCATTAACATAGGAATAATTTTAAATGAATTTTCTAATTAGTGTAGACAAAGCCATTGCACATATGCTAATGAATATTAAGTTTGCATTATGTCATAAAAATAAA
Source organism: Cupressus sempervirens (assembly GCA_028749045.1). NCBI lineage: Eukaryota > Viridiplantae > Streptophyta > Pinopsida > Cupressales > Cupressaceae > Cupressus > Cupressus sempervirens. The sequence goes on from CM053792.1 coordinate 200,889,733, forward strand.
ATTTCAATTACCATAAAATTAATTAAGGGAAACAACATATTACTTTGATAACTACAATGAACTTATTCATCACTAATTAATCCCTCTAATTCACCTGTCATGGTCACTTCTTTAGTCTAAAATTCACAGTCAGCTTGGATAAAGGTCTCATCGATTTGTTTATGTAGACATTAAATTAACCATCTCCATTTTATCTATTATCTTTGTACGAAAATAATATAATACACAATAGAAATTAATCACATCCTTTTAACTATGTTAATGCTAAAAAAAAAAGATACTACATAATAAAGCATAATCATCTTCCTTTTTTCTATATCAACTCTATGAAAATATGATGTACTATACAATTAAAGAGAACTATCTCCCTTATTATTTTAAGACAATGAAATACTATACAATACAATATAATCATCTCCTTTCTACCTATGTTCAAATTAAGAAAAAAAATAAAGTGACCATCTCTCTTCTACCTATTACAATTCTATAACTTAGTAGAGCCAATAGTTTACTTAGATAGCCCTTCACACTTAGAATAAACAATTTAGATGTGAGATTTTATAAATTCGTAACTATTAAAAATGTTTTTTTTTTCAATCTAAATAATTTACATAATAACAAACCACATAAAAGGAAAGAGCAGTAGTTTGTGAGCATCTTATGTAGGAGGTCTTGTATTTGAATCTACTTGAATTAAGATACAAAATAATAATTAATTAGAAAAAAATAAATTAATAATTAATCTAATCTTCACCCAATATCAATAAAATAATAATAATAGACAAATATTATATTATAGTATTTCTAGAAGATTATGAAAATCAAACACACAATATCAAGTTGGAAATTTAATGATTGCCAACATATAAAACATAACTATATTATGTTTGTGTATATCCAAGTAGAATATAATGAATATTTTATCTAGAGGGAAGGTGTGCGGGGTTGGGGGGAGGGGCACACCACAATATCCCTAATTATCTGTAATATCCTTATCCTTCTCTTTTAATTCTTCTTCTTCTTCCCTTCTAGAGGGTGAGATAGACATTGTCATGCAAGAAAACCTCTTGGATGAAGTAGTTGTAGGCTAGGAAGAGTCACCTTTGGCTTGAAGATATATGGATCCTCTAAATTCCAAGAGAAAATGAAAACCAATGAGTCAAGTTGGCATAGAGCCATGATATAGTGGAGAATTTGATTAACAACTCTATGCATTACCTCTCTCATTAGTAGAGAAACAAGGAATGGGTATGGACATGGAGTTTGGGAGTAGTGAGCTAGAGAGGTATGATCATGGTGGTGTCCATAAGGAGAAGTCTAGTTTGAAGAAGTAGAATCCAATTCAAATGATACGTTGGCCATTGTGTAAGGTGCATTTCCCTTATGTTGAAGTGTCTCTTACTAATTGGCTAGCTCAAAAGTCACTTTATTGGCTTAGACCTGAATCAAAATTATCACATTATTCAAAATATATTCTCTATTGTACATAGAAATAACCATATTGAAAAAGTTGTGAGTGAACAAAATAGACTTTTCATCTTTCCATAAAGTTAGATATTACCACATATTTGCCAACTTGAAGGGGAACCTAGATGAATCGCCTAGAAAGAACATATGAGAAGAAAACTATTCTATCCCAAAGGGCCTCTTAAAACATGTATTCATCTCCAATATTGTTGATCTCTTTCACAAATATAAGATATGGCAAAATGTCTTTGGTTGTTGACAAAAATGGGACACAAGACCTTAAACTCACAAGTATCTGTCTTAAACCAAAAGGAAATCCCTCAAAAAGAATGCAACAAGGAAAGTGTGAAATCATAGGTTATATAGTATCAAAAAAAAAAAACAATAAGAAATCAAAGCCTCCAACCATTTTGAAAATATTGCAAATGCCAACATTGGATGATAATGGTGACCATTAACAAATGAGGAATTAGCTAGTGATAACTCATCTTCAATTTGTAACAAGAAAGTGGATTCCAAGCATAGTACTTCCAATCCTTCCATCATGGCTTCATAAAATGGATGGAAAACTTATGTAACCTATATGAACACAAAGATGACACATGAAGGTCTCACATTTGTCAATCTAGATTGAAAACATGAAACCAAACCCGAAGGTAATCACATGATTGGAGGCTAAGAGTATCTCTGTAAAATGAATCTTTAGGCATTACAATGCCTCATTTATGAGAATGTAGATCAAATATACCTTGGATCTTACAAAGAGACAACCATTGAGAATGAAATGACGATGATCACCAAATATTATGTTGGTTCACAAATAGCCCCTCAAGAAACCCATCTCCATCCTATATATTGATTCCAATTAATAGTAGCTTCATAGGCTCTTCTTATAATTTTGAAAATAAAGTTTCTATGGATATGAACAAGGTCCTTCATAGTAAGCAGGGTTTGAAAAACAATCCCCTTCCAAGAAGGTCTATTGATGAGGAAGGTTGAAACAATCAAATGCATTTCCTTTTTAAATCTACCAAAACAAATGGACAAAAGAGAAAGACAAGTACGCTCCATCTCCTATGTTGGATACTTATTAAATAAGAAGGAGGACCAAAGCATAATTCCAATACCATAAGTTAAAAAAAAATCTAAAGTTGGATTAAGTGATTACTCCACTAGATCAACCGTCAGAAAAGGAGGTTAGACCAAAATAAATTATTGCATCAACTCATAGATACATTAATGGTTGCAATAGCTTATGCTGAAACCTACATTAGAAAAAACATATATTTGTAATAGATCTCTAATGACCACAAGTAACATAGGAATAACTTGAAATGAATTTTCTAATTAGTGTAGACAAAGTCATTGTACATATACTAATGAATAATAAGTTGGAGTTATGTCATAAAAATAACTTTCATATCACCATAAAATTAATTAAGGGAAACAATACATTACTTTAAGAGCTATAATTAATGTATTCATCACTAATTAATCCTTCTAATTCATCTTTCATGGTCCCTTATTTAGTCTAAAATTTACAATCAACTTGGATAAAGGTGTCATCAATTTTTCTATGTAGAACTTCAATTGGCCATCTCTGTTTTATCTTATATCATTCTATGAAAATAATATAATACACAATATAAATTAACCACATCCTTTGAACTATGTTAATGCTAAGAAAAGAAGATATTACATGATAAAACATAATCATCTTCATTTTTTCTATGCCAACTCTATGAAAATATGATACTACACAATAAAAGATAATTGTCTCCCTTCTATATATAGTTATTTTAAGAAATGAAATACTACACAATAAAATATAAGAATATCCTTTCTACCTATGTTCAATCTAACAAAACAAATAAAGTGACCATCACTATTCTACCTATTACAATTCTATAATTCAGTAGAGCCAATATTTTACTTAGGTAACCCTTAACACTCACAATGAAAGATTTAAATGTGAGATTTTACAAATTCATAACTATTAAAAAATGATTTATTTATTTTCAATCCAAACAATTTACCTAATAATAAACCACATAAAAGGCAAGAGCATAAAAATCTACTTGAATTAAAATGTAGAATAATAATGAATTAAAATAAATAGTAATAATTAATAATTATTCTAAGCTTTGCCCATACAGATAAAAAAATAATAATAATAGACAAATATTGTATTATAGCGATTCTATAACATTATGAAAATCAAACACGTACTATTTTGGCAATCTAATGATTGCTGCCCTATAAAACATAGTTATATTATATTCAGCGGCACTTTGCCAGAAGGAATTGGGTTTCTTCCAAATCTCACAGAACTGTTAATGTGTCCATACAGATCCAAAGGTCAGTTACCTAAGGAAATTTAAATATAGATTTTAAAATTGTTGTGCCAGCTATCTCTCGAAATAAATTATGCTTCAATTGATTTCAACAGGGTTTTATTGCCAATTTTCTTTGACGATGACTGCTCCAAAGCTTCCAAAATCTTAGGTGGTTTTACGTTAAGCTAAGAATCCTAACACTTCGTATGGTGCATTTAAGTTACCCCATAGCCACTGGTCGGATGAGATTGTATTGAATGCGTGATCTTATGAGATGCCAATGTAGGTTTACTTCTTTTAATCCACCCATCTAGAACTAAATGTACTTAATATAGATTTTTAAAATTAATATCTACGAATTATCCATTAGATAAATCAAGATGTACATTAAACATCCTTAAATATGATGGTATATAGTCATGTCTTAGAATGTAAATTTTAGGTTGTGTCTAGCTGTGTGAAAGCCCTGTATATATAAGTGTTATACGGCCATAAAGTGTTTCAATTTTTGAATCTATTAATCTTCTGATTATGTGTGAAATATGTCCCATTTTAATCATTGGAATGGTCATTTTATCTCTGAGTTTTTGTGAGTTTCTGAACCTTCATGTCTACGGCTCGTTCCCAGCTCTGCACAACACTTAAATTTTTTAAATCTGACAATATGTGTTTTCAAGTTTATCATTAACTATTAACCTCTCAAACAAGTTAATGATAACTTTCAAATCGCGCATTTTGGAGTAGGTTAATTAACCTCTCCAAAAACACGTATTTCCTAACCTCTCAAACAGGTTAATGATAACTTTCCAATTACACATTTTGGAGTATGTTAATTAACCTCTCCAAAAATGCATATTTCTTAACCTCTTCAGAATAGCTATTAACTTGTTTAAAAATTTCTCAAACCTGTTTACAATTTTCTTCCATTACATTCCTTATCGACAAAAGTGACATTGAAAAAATTCATGAATGCCAGTAGGCTTATTACTCAGGATGTCATCACATACTGTATGAAGGATAGATTCAAAGAGGCTTTTCAAACCCTGCATTCTTACCATTCAGACTTTTCCTTGTATAATTTTCTCTTGCAAAGCTGCCTTAAGTTTAAGGATCTTCTGCAAGCCAAATTGGTTCATGCCCACATCATTCAAATTTCAAACTCGACTTGCCTCGAAATTAATGTGGGTACCAAGTGTGAGAAATAAAAATTAAAAAAATTTAAACTCACAACCCTAAACCTAAAAATTATACTCGACACTTTGAAAAAGCTGCTCGGCACATGAAGGTGTTGAGTGCCAGTTTTACTCGACACATGAAGGTGTTGAGCGCCAGATAGCTCGGCACTTGCTTGACACTTGCTCAGTGCCAAGTGATAGGAAAGAGGTGCCAAGTGAGCTCAGCACAAGAAGAGCTCGGTACACAATAATTTCTCAGCACCAATGGATGACGAGTGAGCTCGGTTCCAACAGGAAATGCTCAGCAACAATAGATGCCGAGTGTTCTGTTTCAAACTTAAGAAATATAATTTAGGAAATATTTCAATGTGAGTGCATTCACAATTAAAACTAGAGAGCCAAAGCTTTAAGCTTTCAACCAAACTTGTCAAATGCAATGAATAGAAGATGAAGAACAATAGATTAAGTATGTTGCTTGCTTTCTATTCAACTGAGATTTAAACTATTACAAAATCTGGGAGCATTCGGCTTCAACCAAAAAAACCCTAAAATAACCCTAAACTAATAATGCTTCAAACTTTAATAAAATTCTAAAGCTGCAACTCTAATGGCTGCATACAAAAGTGCCTAGAGCAATCATTGCTTTAACAGGAAAAAACCAAATAACAACAAACTTACAGAGTGAACAAGGGAAGCACGTGCAACTGCAGACACAAACTTCTTTCCTTCTTCCTTCTCTACTCAGCTCTGCAACTTTTCTCTGATCTGCTTGATCTGTAAAAAACTCTTTGCTTAATGAATGAATGTAGAAACATTCCTTTTGTCATATTCTTCCTTTCCCTCTCAACATTCAAATTTCAAACTCTCACCTACCAAAAATGAATGCCTGCCATTCATGGATGCCTGCGGTGACCTGATAAGGTAGATGGGCATGGGGCTCGAGGACAACCTATAGGCATTGACATTTAATTTCCAACACTCCCCCTTTGTCCCGAGCCAAACAAACAAGGATCACAACTGATCCAAATCAACTACACCAAGACACTCTCTTAGGTGTACAAAAGATCCAATGCCTAATGGCTTTGTGAAAATGTCTGCTAGCTGCTGCTCAGACTTGCAAAAATTTTGATATCCCCATTCTCCACCAACTCTCTGATGAAGTGATATCTAATCTCAATATGCTTGCTTCTCCCATAGAAGACTAGATTCTTGGAGGATGCAATTGATGAGATGTTGTCACAATAAATTGCGGTTCCATCCTCTTGCCTTTCATTCAAATCTGTCAAGGTCCTCCTTAGCCAAATTGCTTGACATGCTGCTACATTTGCTACTATATATTCAGCCTCTGCTGTAGATTGAGAAACAATAGGTTGCTTCTTGGATGCCCATGAAATTGCACCCGATCCCATATGAAACATGTATCTAGAAGTACTCTTCCTATCATCTAAACTTCCAGCCCAATGACTATCAATGTAACCAACCAAATTGAAATCAACATTTGTAGTATATAAAATTCCAAATCCCTTGGTACCTTTCACATACCTTAGGATCCTCTTTCTCGCTTGCCAATGGAAATCCTTTGGTGTTTTCATAAATCTAGAAATCAGACTTACTGCATGCATTAGGTCTGGTCGAGTTGCTATCAAATACATTAGACTTCTAACCATACTCTTGTATAGTGTTGGATCCACTCTCTTGCTAGAGTCTTCCTTGCTCAACTTCAGACCTACTGCTATTGGTGTGGGGGCTGTCTTGTTGTTCTGCATTTTAAATCTCTCCAAGATCTGCCCTGCATATTTTTCTTGAGAGATGAAGATGCCATCATGCATTTGTTTTACTTCTATGCCTAGAAAGTATTTCAAGAGACCTAAGTTTTTCATTTCAAATTCACTTTTCATAACCTCTTGGAACTCACCAATTAGAGCCTTATCATTACCAGTAAAAATTAAATCATCGACATACAAGATAACAATCAATACATTACCATTTGTTGTCTTGATGTAGAGAGTAGGCTCACCAGTGCTTTTGCTAAAGCCATTTCTCATCAAATATGAGTCAATCTTACTGTACCATACCCTTGGAGCTTGCTTGAGCCCATAGAGAGCTCTCTTCAATCTATATACTTTGTTCTCTTCACTTGCAACTTCATAACTAGGTGGTTGCTCCACATACACTTCTTCTTTCAATACACCATTTAGGAAGGCAAACTTCACATCCATTTGAAATACCTTCCACTTGTGCTGAGCTAAAATTGCTATGACAACACACATAGTTTCCATTCTTGCAACTAGGGCACAGGTCTCATCATAATCTCTCCCATACTGCTATTTGTAACCCTTGACTACTAGCCTTGCCTTATGCCTATCAATCTTGCCTTCAGCATTGCATTTGGTCTTATAGACCCATTTCACTCCAATCACTTGCTTCTTGGGAGGCAATTTAGTTATCTCCCATGTCTCATTCCTTTCTATAGCATCTATTTCCTCATCCATGGCATTACACCATTTCTTCTCCTTAATAGCTTCCTCAAAATATATTGGATCACTATGAGAAAATAATGCAAAATTAACACTCTCATCATAATCTTCATACCTTTCATCTTGGTATATCTCCCTAAGACTCTTCGGCTTTCTTGGTAACAAGGAGGAGAGTGTGGGATTAGAATCTTCATTGCTACTGCATTGCCGACTAGCTCGGTCTTCACTGGTACTTGGCACTGACACTCGATCATGCCTAGAGGAGCTTGACAATGTCTGAACCTACTTGCCTTTTCTTCTATTTGCTCCTTCTTCTTCCTGTTCATCAGGATCTTCTTCACTCATAATTGGCACTTTACTTGAAGTGCTCGGTGACTCATCAGTTTAACCATACCAAGACTAATTTTCAAGAAATTCCACATCTCTGGAAAGCATCATTTCGTTGTTCAATGGGTCATACAATCTATATGCCTTTGATTCTGGGCTCTACACTGTGAAAATGCATTTCACACCTTTATCATCAATTTTTTGCCTTTGCTCTTTAGGCACATGTACATATGCAACACATCCAAACACCCTTAGGTGTTCAACTATCCATCTTCTTCATGACCATGCTTCGATTGGAATTCTATCACGGACTGCCTTTGTAGGAAACCTATTAATTAGGTAAATTGTTGTTGCCATAGCCTCTTCCCAAAATTCAGTTGGAAGACCTTTCTCTTTCATCATGCTCCTTGCCATTTCAATAATGGTCCTGTTCTTTCTTTCAGCCACTCCATTCGGCTGTGGTGTATAGCTGGCTGTGAGCTCTTTCTTTATTCCATGTGTCCTAAAAAAAATTACAAAAGAATTGGAGGTATACTCCCCTCCTCTATCTGATCTAAGGACCTTGATATAGTGTCCACATTCTCTTTCAGCCTGGGCTTTAAATTCTACAGATTTTTCAAATGCTTCAGATTTATTCTTTAAGAAATACACCCATGTCCTATGACTAAAATCATCAATGAATGTCATGAAATAAGTACTCCCCCCAATGGAAGTAACTTGCATAGGACTGACTAGGTCAGTATGCACTAACTCTAATGGATATCTAGCTCTCCTAGAATTTCCAAAATTAAAGGAAAGCCTATGTTGCTCACCCAAAATACAACCCTCACACTTGTCACAAAAATTTCCTATTCGTGGCAAACCTTCTACCATTCTTTTATTTGACAATAAATTTAAACCAGGATAGCCAAGATGACCATACCTGAGGTGCCATAGCCATCAGGGGTCTTCAATCACACTCCTTAGAGCTGATTGTGTGGGAGGTGCAACACAAACTTGAGATGAGAAACATGTCTCAATCCTCAAGGGAAACATTCTGTTCTTTGTCATTTGAACTATTGCAAGTAGGTTCTTGCTCTCATCTTTTTCTTGAATGAAACACATGTCATTCTCCATCAGCACTTTGTATCCATTTTGAATGAGTTGACCAATGCTCATCAAATTATGCTTCATACTAGGGGCAAAATACACATTTTGCATTTCCCTTTTCTCACCTTTCTTGGTGCGGACCATAATAGATCCTTTGCCCACAACTAGTACAGTTCCATTGTTACCCATCTTAATTTCTAATTTGAAACTCTCATCAATGAATGAAAATAAGGTTCCATTACCACTCATGTGGTTGCTACATCCACTGTCGAGGTACCAAACCTCAGGGCTTCCTTCTTCACCAACATTACACATGATGAAGGCAGCTGCATTGGGTCCACTTCCCATGTTCACATCAGCCACATTTTCTTATCCTGACTAATCATTCTGCTTCTTCTAGCATTCATTTGCATAATGCCCATATTTATGATAGTAGTAGCATTCTACATTGCTCTTATTTGAGTTTTAGTTTTTCTTACCTCCTCTTGAAGTATTTTGTGAGCTACTTGCTCCATCTGCTCTTCTTGAGCTTTCTTCTACAACATTTCTTTGTCCTCCATTACCTCAGACTCTACCTCTAGAGTTTTTTCCTAAGCCATTTCTTCCTCTCCCCCTTCCTCTTGGACTTGATTGATCCTTGAATGCTTACCCTTGCTCTTGGGTAGAAGAAGATGTGGATCTATTGATCCTATACTCATGGGTTTGAAGAGAACCCATCAACTCATCCATTGTCAAAACAGTGAGGTCTTTTGCCTCTTCTATTGTCATGACCAAATGGTCATATTTATGAGGTAAACTCCTCAATATCTTTTCCACTATCCTTTGCTCTTGATAGTCTTCTCCATTTGACTTCACTTGGTTAATCACATTGGAGGTCCTTGAACTGAAGTCTGCAACTAGTTCATTCTCCTTCATTTGAAGGTTCTCAAACTCCCTCCTGATGTTCTGTAGCTTTATAGTATAGACTTTATCAGTCCCCTTGAAGTTTTTCTCAAGGATATCCCATGCTTCCTTTGCATAATTTGCTGCTGCAATCTTTGGGAATAATATCTCTATCATTACTGCTTCAATAAGACTTAATGCCTTAGCATCCTTCCTCCTTGACTCTTTCAAATGAGTCTTCTGTGCATTTGTGAGGGCAACATACTAAGTTGGATCAGTCACATCATTGAATCCATTAACCACAAACTCTCATAAATCATTGCAACCATAACGGTTTTCATCTTCTTTGCAAACGTATCATAATTCTGTCCATTAAATGATGGTGGTTGCTACCATATCTTTCTTGCATCTCCTACCATGTTAAATATCCCAAGAAAAACAAATGCCCTAACTCACTTTCGATGTGGGGCCTCAAAGCTCTGATACCATGTGAGAAATACAAATTAAAAAAATTTAAACTCACAACCCTAAACCTAAAATTATACTCGGCACTTTGAAAAAACTACTCGGCACATGAAGGTGTCGAGTGCCAGTTTTACTTGGCACATGAAGGTGCCGAGTGCCAAATAGCTTGGTACTTGCTCAGCACTTGCTCGGTGCCGAGTGACAGGCAAGAGGTGCCAAGTGAGCTCAACACAAGAAGAGCTCATCACACAATAATTGCTCGGAACGAATGGATGTTGAGTGAGCTCGGATCCAACAGGAAATGCTCAGCAACAATAGGTGCCGAGTGTTCTGTTTCAAACTTAAGAAACATAATTTAAGAAATATTTTAATGTGAGTGCATTCACCATTAAAACTAGAGAGCCAAAGCTTTAAGCTTTCAACCGAACTTGTCAAATGCAATGAATAGAAGATGAAGAACAATAGATTAAGTATGCTTCTTACTTTCTATTCAACTGAGATTTAAATTATTAAAAAATCTGGGAGCATTCAGCTTCAACCAGAAAAACCCTAAAATAACCCTAAATTGATAATGCTTCAAACTTCAATAAACTTCTAAACCTTCAACTCTAATGGCTACATATAAAGGTGCCTGGAGCAATCACTGCTTCAACACGACAAAACCAAATAACAGCAAACTTACAGAGTGAACAATGGAAGCACGTGCAATTGTAGACACAAACTTCTTTCCTTCTTCCTTCTTTACTCAGCTCTGAAACTTCTCTCTGATCTGCTTGATCTGTAAAAACTCTCTGCTTAATGAATGAATGTAGAAACATTCCTTTTGTCATATTCTTCCTTTCCCTCTCAACATTCAAATTTCAAACTCTCACCTACCAAAAATGAATGCCTGTCGTTCATGGATGCCTGCGGTGACCTGACAGGGTAGATGGGCGTGGGGCTCGAGGACAACCTACAGGAATTGACATTTAATTTCCAACATCAAGCTCTTCAAGCTATAAGCTAAGTGTGGCAATTTTGAAGATGGTCTCTATATATATATATATATATATATATATATATATTGAAGGAAATGCCTAAATATAATCTAGTCTACTAGGCTAGATTGATCGCAGATTATTCTAAGCGGGGACAAAGAAAAGAGGCCTTGGATTTTTTTTATGAAATGCAAGAAGCAGTTATTAAACCAAATGAGTTTACTTTTACGAGTATTTTATCAACTTATGCAGATTTGAAAGCTCTAGAGTAGGGTAAAGTACTTCATCAAGATATAATTAAAGCTGGGTTTGATTTGGATGTTTATGTCAGGAAAAGTCTTGTTAAGTTGTATGGTAAATGTGGGATGGTTGATGATGCATGCAAAGTACTTGGCAAAAAAATATATAAACGAGAAACAACTTTATGGAATGCCATCTTGTTGTTTAGAAAGAGCGGTTTTATTGACCGTGTAGGAAGGTGAAGAAAGGAAAACCCTTCTCATCTTGCAAAGCTTACTTGCTCACCTATTCATGGATAATCCAAATCAGTATTATGAAGATCCTCATGATTCATGCAAACCACATGATTTCAAGCAGGATATGCATCACGAGGGGATCCTGAGGAAGCATCGGAGTCGTTTGGTAGAATGCAATTAATGGGCATTCATCCTAATCAATTCATTTTTGTTAGTGTTATTCCTACTTGTATGAGATCCGGGTTATTAAGAAAGGGGATGGAGATTTTTTCTACGATAATAAGAGGTTGATTTTATTTTAATGCGATCATCATGACTGCACTAGTGGATACATATGGAAAGTGTGGGAGCATGGAGAAGGCTTGTGAATTGTTTGATGGAATGTAGGAATGAAAAGTTTTGTCATGGAATGTCATGATTGCAGGGTTTGCAGTGAATGGAAATGGAGAGTTGGCTCTAAAGCTTTATCAGCAAATGCACTTGGTAGGGTTACACCCAGATTCAATGACCTTCATAGGTATACTTCCGGTGTGGGCCAATTTCATAACTCTTGAACAAGGCAAGGATAGCTGAAATCCACGAGAGACCTATGATGAAGGCAAGACATATTTCTCTTCCTTTGAAGAAGCACTCTTTGAGAGCATGGGTTTCTGGTGATGGATACTTCTCCCTCATCTTCAGGAAGTTGCAACTTCAATGTGAAGATAGTGATGTTGCGGGTATAGGGCATGCAAGTCCTGCAAAATTTCTTGACATTCATGTTTTGGGTGATACTATGAGTCACTTAAAGACAATCTTGAAGATGCAAGAGAATTCAACATATCTAATTTGGAACAACTTGAGGCAAATTTGAAGTGAACAATATAGAGAACTGCACAATTTCAGTTGCAACAGAGCAACAGATGGAGGTGAAAATGGGAATGTGGGTTCAGAAGCTTGTTTCACTTGTTCTCATTTAAATAGCTTGTGTAAAAAATAATGCAGTGGTCACCCTTTAGGATGAGCTTCAAATACCAATTGATGTTAGCTATGTGGACAATGTATCACTTGATTACTCCATATGATTTGGGATCTATGATGTGATCCTTAATAGTTGGAAGGACAAGATTAAGGTCATTTCTTCCATGGGAAAGCAAAGTTCAGGAAAGCCATATTTGTTGAATCATCTGTCAGAGTCTCTTCTTGAATTCATAGGTGGAAGATGCATGGATGGAGTGTGGCTGACCATTGCAACAAGCAAGGATGGAGATGGCAGCGAGGGAAACAACTGTTTTTATGTGCCATTGGACTTCGAGGGACTCAAAAATTTTGAGAGAAGTGAACAGGAGGATATTCTACTCTCTGTTCTCAATGCCACTATCAACAACATCACAATATTCAACAAAAAGGATTTTTACTTGGACAAGGATACAGAATCTATGGTCGAAGCCATACATTTCAAATGGTGGTCATTGTCATTTAACGTTAATTTTATTGAGGTTAAGTAACCTCCTCAAAATTACGTATTTTGGAGGTGGTTATTAACCATGAAGAGGTAGTTATTAACCTCTATGTCTATATAAGGACACCTATGGGCTTTGTAAAGGGACTTTTTGGTTTGAAAAATAAGGGAACACTATGCTAAAAATTTGATCTAGGGATAAATTTTGGAAATTATGTACACTTTTTATCTCTAAAATCAAAAAAAAATTCTCTATTATCTTCTTGGTGCAAGGAAATGAAATAAGCTGTGCTTTGAGTCTCTTATTCTAAAATCAAAATTGTTATATGTTGTAGTAGACATTCTCATAGTACTATGCGAGTGTTTATGAATGATAATGAATGTACTTGGTAATGCTAGTTGCTTTCAAGCATAGTCCTTGATCACTTTTGTTACTGATCTTTTTTACTCAAGAAGGTTGTGAGGGCATGTGGTGCATTCATCTTGAACAACTTTCTCTTGATCTTTGAAGTTTTAGATTCTTTATTCAAAAAACTCTTTAAAAATTATATCATACAAGGGATCTGCCCCTCTAAATGCAGAGGAAGGCCACATACCAAGGCCCTATCCAACTTTTGTGAATGGTTTGCCACACACTCCATTGGGAAAATTCTACTGTGACAAATCTGTTTACCACCAAATTTTTTGTGACTCTATTGGGGAGACTGAACGAGAAAAGACTGACAGTTAGCTATAATGAAGCACAATGGTGCTACCACATGAGAACATTTTTCCTATTCTCCAACCAAACCTTGGCTTCCAAGATACCCAGATATATATCATCTTAGACTTGAACACTCTAGCCTAGAGGTGTAGATGAAGTGCACAGCAATATCATCAAGTAAACCAAGTTCTTGACGAAGAAGAATAGTTCAGGAAAATCTTGTGAAGGGCTCCTATTGGTCATAACGTTGTAGTCATTCAAAGAATAGTAGTCATTCCAAGAAGAAATAGGAAGAACCTCAGTAACATTCAAGGGAAAATAAATAATAACCACTAAGTTGGCTGACAAACTATACACCCATGTAGATAGACAAAAGGGTTTGGTAGACAAAGATTTCAAGCCCTCCAGAAGTTAGATTTCAAACCAGTTACTCCTAAGAAGAAGAAGAAACTCAAGTCTATTAGTAGGTCATCTTCACCAACTAAGGTTATTGTTTCTCCTGTGGCCTTTCAAGCTTTGATTCTGCTAGGTACTCTTGTACCTTTAGCTATAAATTTGTAGCCCTTGAATATCATTCTTCCAACTATGGCACATCAAGCATCGCAGCCACTAGTCCCATGGGGAGTTGATATTGGTCCTCTAGCTTTAGGGAACCAATTACATGACATGCCCATTGGTTCTTGAAAAATTCTTCCTAAGTTTTCTGGTGATGAGAAAGTCACTACTGATCAGCATATAAGTGCATTCTTTACAGCAAGCAATGTTCTTGCAATTCAACATGAAGATGTTTCTGTCTGTCTTTTTGTTGAAACACTCACCGAAGCCGTAGCTGAATGGTTTGGATAGTTACCAGTTGGATCAATTACTTCATGGTAACCTTGATTCAAGCTTTCGAGAGGAGATTTAAAAATACTAAAGATGAACATTTTCTCCTTTCCCAGTTGACTCAAATGAAGAAGGAAATTCATGAGCCAATGCGAGAATTCATTGCTCATTTTAATCAGATGGTGAATCAAATTCCTGTCAATAAAAGACCCACTGAAGAAAATCAAATGAATTTCTTCATTAGTGCTTAACCTTCTGATGTAAGCTTTCAAATACAAAGGGAAAGACCTCCTAATCTAGAGGCTACACAAACTTTGGCTATTGAGGTGGAAGACGACTTAGTTCAAGAAATTGGAGTCATGATCTACAAAAGGGAAAAGCTCAAAAAACTTCTATCACTACCACTGATCCTTTATATCAAAAGTTGGCTAATGATCTATTACAACTAAAAAGTAGTTGCCTTATAATCCTCTACCTCTGTATCAAGATATTCCAAGGAGGAATTATATGCCATATTAAGAAAATCGACAAACTAAATGGCTACCTTAGTCAACACCAAGGTTAGCCATCAAACACCCTACATCATCTAGTAAATAGGCTGCTATGTGTGATTTTCACCTAACAACAGATCATGATGGTGCAAACTGTCTTGAGATGGCTAGATTCATGCAAATGCATTTGATGGCGAAGAAAATAGAACAATATGTGGCTCCTAAAGATGTAACAGAACCTACTATTGGGAACTCTTCTATTAACTTTCTAGAATATGAATCTGATGATGAAAAAACTGAAGATATCAACAATCATTCTTGCAATGTGGCTACACCCAATTGGAGATAGAGATTGGAAGAAAAGTGAAGTAAAGAAGCAAAGGAGAAAACTTTTGATGATATTGCTAATTGCATTCTATCTCAAAAGCATACTCTAGAAGAGCCTTCACAAGCCAAGGAGATAGATAAACGTAAAACTTCTCCCATCATGGAAGACTCTTTTGATTTTATTGATCATTGTAGGAAGACCAAAGTAAAAATTTCTTAGTTGGACTACCTAAAGGCCAATCTCATCAATTAGAAAAGTTGATCCAATGTGTTGGTAAAGGAAAAGGTTCACCTAAGATCACTATCAACCATGAGTCAAAAGTTTCTCTAGAAGCGAAAGATAATTTGCAAGGGCTCATGACTGAGAAAGACTCTTCGGTTGCAGCTTCTTTGTTAGATAAACCTGATCCTTTCTATGTTTCCCTCTATATAGCTAGATGCAAGTTAAGGAATTATATCATTGATTTGGGTGCATTTGATAATGTCATGCCTTTGAAGGTGGCCCATGCCCTAGGTCTTTCATTAAACAAACCATCAGGAAAGGTATATTCTACAGAGGTGAAACAAGTTCCACTAGTTGGCCAATTAAAGGATGCTCAAGTAGCACTTGCAACACATCCTGAGAAGAAGTTAAGACTGAATATCCTAGTTGTTGATATTCCTGCCAGTTATGGGATATTTTTGAGCAGAATTTTTTGCAAAGATCTTGGTGGTGAGATCAAGATGGACATTTCTCATGCCCTTATCCTAATCTGAGATATAAAGGTTAAGCTTAATCCTGAATCTAAAGCTAAATATACAGTCTTGAAATTAGATGATCCGAGAGCTGAAATATTGTATGTTAATACTAGGCATGGAACGTATATGATGATGTCTATAGAAGAAGATGTGACTGAGCCTCTCATGCCTGATATAACTAATGAATTATGGTCAATGGAGTTTGACGGAAGTTCTTCTTTATCTGGTTCAGGTGCTGGGATAGTGTTGATATCAACAAAAGGAGAGAAATTATTTAAAGCTTATAAGTTGGCTTTTGAGACCACCAATAATACTGTTGAATACGAAGCCCTTCTACTTGGTCTTGAGTATGCAAAAGAAAAGGGAATCAAACAGCTCAAGGTATTAGGAGATGTAGAATTAGTTGTCAACTAGGTGCGAAGGCAATACCAAACAAAGAATTCCAAACTGAAGGCATATAGAAATAGAGTGTGGGATGAGATTGAACATTTTGATGCTTTTTCTTTATATGCTATCCCTCATGAACAAAATTCTAAAGTAGATTTTCTTGTAGTCTCTACATCTCTACTTATTCCTTACCCTAAGTTCAACAGAGATGTTTACACAATAGAGATGATTGATAGACCCAATGTTCTTGATAATGATCGACACTGGAAATTTTTTGATGATGATGGGAAAATCATTGCATTTCTTGAGGGAGGGCCCCCATTTTTAGACCTAAAATTTGAAGGATCACGTAATCATAATGGAACACCAAGAGATGACCTTGAGGTTATTCAATTGGAGGGTAATGTTATCCCAAGAGGATTAGTTACCCTAGAGAGTCTTTTTGATAAAGAAGACAAAAGGAAAAAGAAAGTTGAGGACACTAAACCTTCTAATTGTTCAGGTTATAAGAAAGTAAATATTGGTTTTGAGGAAATTTCCAAGATGGTCCTAATAGGGAAAGATTTGACATCAGAGGAGAAAGAAGAATTTACAAAGTTGTTGAAAGCCTACCAAGATGTTTTCACTTAGGGTTATGAAGATTTGAAAGAATTCATGAATGGAAAGTTTAAACATCAAATTCCTTTGAAACCTGGTTCAACTCCCTTCTGGAAAAAGCAAAGGAAATTCAATCCCAAGGTAGTTGACACTATTTTCAATGAAGTTGATAAGATTCTTAAAGCAAAGATTATATATACCATTCACCATTCCACATGGGTAGCCAATATTGTTCCTATTAGAAAGAAGAATGGTGAGATAAGAATATGTGTGGACTTTCACAATTTGAACCAGGCATCACTTAAGGATAATTATTGACTCCTTGTCATGGATCATATTCTGTAGTGGGTATCTAGCTCAAAACTCATGTCAATCCTAGATGGCTTCTCTAGTTATAATCAGATCATTGTCACACTAGAAGACCAACATAAAACAACTTTTGCCACTCCATGGGGCATGTTTTCCTACAATCGAATGCCTTTTGGTTTGATATATGCTAGAGCCACCTCTCAATGCACGATGGATCATTCATTTGTAGACATCAAGAATAAGATTATCATAATGTACCTTGACGATCTTACAATGTTTTCAAAAAAGAGAAGAGAGCATGTGCATCATTTGGAAGCTATCTTGCATTGATGTCAAACTCATGGCATCTCCCTGAATCCTAAGAAGTCTATTTATGGAGTGATAGGAGGAAAACTATTGGGGCATTTTGTATCTAAAGAGGGCATTCAGATAGATCCTGACAGGGTGAAAGCTATCCAACAGTTGTCACTTCCCATGAGTAAACCAGGAGTTAGGTTTTTCGTTGGACAAATAAACTTCATAAGGAGGTTTGTGCCAGACTTCTCTAAGACTACGAAGTCAATTGTGGATATGATGAAAGGGAATACAAATTTTAAGTGGATAAAGGAAGGTAAGGCTTCTTTCGAACAAATAAAAATTACGATTGCTAATGCCCCTACCCTTTCTTATCCAATTTTTTCTAAAGATTTTCATTTGTATTGCTATGCATCTGAGAACACTTTATCTACTATACTTACCCAATCTGATGAAGACAATATCGAGGCTCTAATAGCATTCATGAGTATCCCTCTTAAGAAACATGAATTGACATATTCTTTGATTGAGAAGAATGCATATGCTTTGGTCATAGCAATGAAACAATTTAGGTTCTACATCCTAAACTCTCATTCCAAGGCATTTGTTCCTAATTTAGTGGTGAAGACACTTCTAACACAACAAGAAATTGGTGTGAATAAAAGGGCCTCCTAGATAGCTAAAGTACAAGAATATGATCTTGATATCAAACCTACAAAGCTCATCAAAGGAAAGGGTTTATGTAAAGCCATTGCAGAAGGACCTTCTAAAGGTGAAGAAGAGACGAGAGAAGAAATACCTTTAGTTTAATTCATTAGCAATGTTGATGACTGGTTTTCAAATATTGCCTATTTTCTGACATATGGAGAATGTCTTGCTCATTTATCACCTAAAGAGAAGAGGACCTTAAAATTGAAATCTACAAAGTATGCTATCTAGGGTGACACTTTATACAAGAAAGGGATAGATGGTACTTTTCTGATATGCGTAGATTCTAAACAAAGAAAAGAGTTGCTTCAGTTGTTTCATAACGAAGCATGTTGAGGTCATTACTCAGCATCAGTAACAGCTTATTAAAATTCTAAGAAATTGTTTTTATTGGCCTGGGATGTTCAAAAATGTAGAAGAATGGGTCAAGAAGTGCGACTCTTGTCAATATTTCAAAGGAAGAGTTCAATTAGCAGCACTGCCCTTGAAGCTAGTGGTGATTGAAGAACCCTTTCAACAATGGGGTTTGGATTTCATAGGTCCTATCCATCTTTCATCCACCACCGAACATACTCACATTTTAATGGCAATTAACTATTTTACTAAATGGGTAGAAGCCATCCCAGTCAAACAAATGACTTCAAAGGTGGTCTGTAGTTTCATCAAACAAAACATTTTGGTTAGGTTCGAGGTCCCTACAAAGATTGTTACCGATGATGCTACCAACTTCTCTTCCCAAGAGATATCAACCTTTTTTTATCAATATGGAATCATTCTCTCTCACTCATCAAATTATTTTGCACAAGGGAATGGTTAGGCAGGATCAAGTAATAAAAATATCATGACCATTATGCAGAAATTGATAGATGTTAATCCGAGGTCTTGGCACAAGCACTTGTATGATGCACTGTGGGCAGATCATACTACTAAAAAGAGAGCAACATGATTATTCCCCTTTGAGATCATGTATGGAACTGAGCCAGCCCTTCCTCTTCCTCTGGAATTACTAGCTTTGAAGCTACAGAAAGCTATTGAGAATCATGAATTCAAAGATGCTCTTGAAAAATGAATGTTGTATTTAACAAAGTTGGAAGAAGAGAGAGATGTGGTTGTAGACAGAATTCAGGAACATTAGTCTCATGTAAAGAAGTTATTTGATAGAAAGGCCAAGCATAGGGTGTTCCAAGAAGGTGATATTGTCTTGCTTTGGGATAAGCGCAGAGAACCAAAGGGCTTACGTGGAAAATTTGACTTCTTATGGAGAGGCCCTTTCTAGATTAAAGAGATATGCAGAAAGAACTCTTTTATTTTGTTATACTTGAGTGGTACCCAATTGCCCTTACCTTATAATGGGAAACACTTGAAGCATTATCATCAGTAGAAGGTGTTTGTACACCTTTTTGTATATAATTTGTCCCATTTTTTGTGTGCTCCTGTCAGTTTATGTTGCTTTAGTTTTTCTTTCTGTTGTCCCATTTTTGGTGTTTGTTCCCTCTTTTGTAAATTGGTCCCTCATATGACTCTATTTCATAGCCCAATGGATAAGGCTCTATTTTATTCATTCTAGATTTGAGCTTCATCCTTGTCAGTCCATGTCCCCAGATAGAGCTAGCTATTTTATGGTCATAAAGTGTTTCAATTTTTGAACATGTTAATCCCCTTTTATGTGTGAAATATGTCCCATTTTAATCATTGGAATGGTCATCTTATTTCTAAGTTTTTTGTGAGTTTCTAAACCTTCATGTCTTCGGCTCATTCCCAGCTCCACACAACACATGAAATTTTTAAAATCTAACTTCTAAGCTCCAAGTTATAGCAAGTTAATGGAGAGACTCAAAATACATGTTTTCAAGTTTATCATTAACCATTAACCTCTCAAACAGGTTAATGATAGCTTTCAAATCGCTCATTTTGGAGTAGGTTAATTAACCTCTCCAAAAACACGTATTTTTCAACCTCTCAAATAGGTTAATGATAACTTTCCAATTGTGCATTTTGGAGTATGTTAATTAACCTCTCCATAAATGTGTATTTCTTAACCTCTTTAGGATAGTTATTAACTTGTTTGAAAATTTCTCTAACCTATTCACAATTTTCTTCCATTACATTCCTTATCGACATAAGTGACATTGAACAAATTCATGAAAATGCTGGTAGGCTTATTACTCAGGATGTCATCACATATTGTAAGAAGGATAGATTCAAAGAGGCTCTTCAAACCTTGCATTCTTACCATTTAGACTTTTCCTTGTAGAATTTTCTCTTGCAAAGCTACCTTAAGTTTAAGGATCTTCTGCAAGGCAAACTGGTTCATGCCCACATCATTCAAATTTAAAAATTGACTTCCCTCAAAATTAATGTGAGTACCAAGCTCTTCACATTGTAAGCTAAGTGTGATAGTTTGGAAGATGGTCAAATATATATATATATATATATATATATATATATAGAAGGAAATGCCTAAATATAATGTGGTTTATTGGGCTAGATTGATCGCAACTTATTCTAAGTGGGGACAAAGTAAAGAGGGCTTGGATTTGTTTTATGAAATGTAGGAAGTGGGTATTAAACCAAATGAGTTTACTTTTGCAAGTATTTTATCAGCTTATGCAAATCTGAAAGCTCTGGAGCAGGGTAACATAGTTCATCAAGATATAATTAAACCTGGGTTTGATTTGGATGTTTATGTTGGGAAAAGTCTTGTTAAGTTGTATGGTAAATGTGGGATGGTTGACAATGCATGCAAAGTACTTGGAAAAAAAATCTAAATGAGAAACAACTTTAAGGAATGCCATCTTATTGTTTAGAAAGAGCAGTTTTACTGACGGTCCAGGAAGGTGAAGAAAGGAAAACCCTTCTCATCTTGCAAAGCTTACTTGCTCAACTATTCATGGATAATCTACATCAGTATTATGAAGATCCTCATGATTCATGTGAACCACATGATTGCAAGCAGGATATGTATCATGAGGGGATCTCGAGGAAGCATCGGGGTTGTTTGGTAGAATGCAATTAATGGGCATTTGTCCCAATCAATTCACTTTTGTCAATGTTCTCCCTGCTTGTATGAGATCTGGGTTATTGAGAAAGGGGATGGAGATTCATTCCATGATAATAAGAGGTGGATTTTTTTTTAATGCGATCATCATGACTACACTAGTGGATATGTATGAAAAGTGTGGGAGCATGGAGAAGGCTTGTGAATTGTTTGATGGAATGTAGGAACAAACAGTCATGTCATGGAATGTCATGATTGCAGGGTTTGCAGTGAATGGAAATGGAGAGTTGGCTCTGAAGCTTTATCAGAAAATGCACTTGGCAGGGTTATGCCTAGATTTAATGACCTTCACAGGTATACTTTCGATGTGTGCCAATTTCGCAACTCTTGAACAAGGCAAGGGTAGCTGAAATCCATGAGAGACCTATGATGAAGGCAAAACATATTTCTCTTCCTTCGTAGAAGCACTCTTTCAGAGCATACATTTCTATTGATGGATACTTCTCCTTCATCTTTAGGCCGTTACAACTTCAATGTGAAGATAGTGATGTTGTGGGTACAGGTCATGCAAGTCTTGGAAAAGTTCTTAACATTTATGTTTTAGGTGATACTATGAGTCACTTAAAGATAATCCCAAAGATGCAAGAGAATTCAACATATCTAATTTGGAACAACTTGAGGTGAATTTGAAGTGAACAATATAGGAAACTGCACAATTTCAGCTGCAACAGAGCAACAAATGCAAGTGAAAATGGGAATGTGGGTTCAAAAGCTTATTTCACTTGTTCCCGTCCAAATAGCTTGTGCAAAAAACAATGTAGTGGTAGCCCTTAAGGATGAGCTTCAAATACCAATTGATGTTTGCTATGTGGACAGTGTATCACTTGCTTACTCCATATGATTTGGGATCTACGATGTGATCCTTAATAGTTGGAAGGGCAAGATTAAGGTCATTTCTTCCTTGGGAAAGATAAGTTTAGTAAAATCATATTTGTTGAATCGTCTGTCAGAGTCTCTTCTTGACGTCACAGGTGGAAGATACATGGATGGAGTGTGGATGACTGTTGCAATAGGCGACAATGGAGATGGTAGTGAGGGAAGTGACTGTTTGTATGTGCTATTGGACTTCGAGGGACTCAACATTTTTGAGAGAAGTGAACAGGAGGATATGCTACTCTTTGTTCTCAATGCCGCTGTCAGTAACATCACAATATTCAACAAAAAGGATTTTCACTTGGACAAGGATACAAAATCTACATTCCAAGCCATACATTTCAAATAGTGTTCATTGTTATTTAAGGTTAATTTTATTGAGGTTAATTAATGTTCCCAAAATCACATATTTTGAAGGTGGTTATTAACTACAAAGAGGTAGTTATTAATCTCTATGTCTATATAAGGACACCTATTGGCTTTGTAAAGGGACTTTTTGGTTTGAAAAATAAGGGAACACTATGTTGAAATTTTGATGTAGAGATAAATTTTTGAAAGTATGTACATTTTTTATCTCTAAAAAAAAAAAAAAAAATCTCTATTATCTTCTTGGTGCAAGGAAATGAAATGAGATGTGCTTTGGGTCTCTTATTCTAAAATCAAAATTGTTATATGTTGTAGTTGACATTCTCATAGCACTATGCGAGTGTTTATAAATGATAATGAATGTGCTTGGTAATGCTGGTTGCTTTCAAGTGTAGCCCTTGATCACCTTTGTTACCGATCTTGTTTACTCAAGAAGGTTGTTAGGTCATGTGGTGCATTGATCCTGAACAACTTTCTCTTGACCTTTGAAGTTTTAGATTCTTTATTCAAAAAACTCTTTAAAAATTATATCGTACGAGGGAGATACCCCTCTAAATGCAGAGGAAGACCACATACCAAGGGCCTATCCAATTGCTGTGAATGGTTTGCCACACACTCCATTGGGAAAATTCTATTGTGACAAATCTATTTACCAACAATAAGTAAATCTTAGCAAAGACTAAACAAAAAGATTTAAAAAGGTGGTAGCATACCATACAAAAGAAAGTAACAATACAAAAATTGACAGAACAACAAGAGTGTAAATGTTAAAAAAAATGCACGTAAGACCACAACAAAGACTAACTAAACTTGATTTGCTCCATATTATTAGTAGCCCACTTCATGTCGATAAATTGTTCGTTGATAATCTAGTCATTTGTGTGAGTGTTGGCATAAACTCTTTCGCTAGGGCCAGAAATAGAATCACTTGGGGTATCTTTATATTTAAGAAGCTAAGTAATGGCCTTGTCATTGGCAACACTCTCCATCTTGGAAACTCAAACCCTTAGGTGCTTAGGAAGCTAAATAATGGCCTTGAGGATGTTAAAATTCTACTCACCAATATGCTTGAGAGCCTCTTCCAAAATCTTATTATAATTCTCCAAAATGGAGAGATGTTCCTCCATCTCCTTGGGATTAATAATTCCCCAAATCCAAATTATCCTCTCCATCCTTATAAAAAGCATAGGAAAAGGAGGAGCTTCATTATAATTCTTTTCCATAGTTGAGACTTTTAATAAATCCATTTTAGTCTCCAAAGAACATTGTTTGAACTTCATCTCCTTCATATTATAGAAAAACCATTCTATAGCTCTAATAAAATTAGTCATGCCATCTCTAGTAAATTAGAGAATATTAGGCCCCTATTCTCTTTTGAAATCACTAAGAACCAGAAACATAAAATCCATGTAGGAAGTGACACTAAACCCAACACAATCAAACCCTAAGGAAACCAATTTGTTTTCCTAGGGATAGTAGGGTTAAAAGGAGAAAAGGTGCCCTTGGTCATTACAATGTTATCAATGAGAGTTAGAGTATATTATCTTTACCAATATCTTTAATATTAACATTTTCTTTCTTTTTGTATATTTCTAGAGGATAACTTCTTAGCTGAAGAATAGACCAAAGACTAGTCCTTATTCTTAGCAATTTATTTCTTTAACCCCTAAGATTCAAACTACTCCTCAACATTAGTATTAGAAAAATTCTTACCTTCAAACACATTTGTTCCCTAATTAGAAAGAAAATAATTAGAGATAGAATACTCAATCATGGGGTAAAAGTACAATAAGCTATCACAAATTATTTAAATAGAAAGGTTAACAAAAGTAAAACTGATAAAATTTTATGACCAAAATATCATATTTATGTTAGGAATTTGAAGATGATGTGTAAAACAACATGAAGATTATGAGTATATTTAAAAAAAAAAAAAAAAGAAATGGCATGGTTTTCAAATTTTTTAAGATGGGCTCTATTGCTAAAAAATCCTTAAAATTAGGGATTTTAATTATTGCTAAAAAACTATATGCAAAACATATTTTTTAATTCTAAATTTAGAATATATTATAGGGGACACCTATAGCTAGTGCAAGGATAAAGAAAGATTTATTCTAGATCTATATTTTGTGATTTATAACTTTTCAAAGCCAAGCTTTTTAGAAATTCATAGTTTTCATCTCCCAAAATCATTCTCCTATGAAATCTACATCAAACTAAAGAAAAAATTATATATATTCTTATAGAGAAATCCCTCCTCTAGTGCGACATATAAAGTTTATATTTTTGGATACAATTTACTATTTTTGTTTAATTTTTGAATCCACCTTTCTTGAAAATTTAATATAACTACCTCCATTATTTAATAAACTAAATATTATTTTTCTTACTCCAAATTCTATAAAAATTATATATAATGCTCAAATTCATGATTGTGAGATATACAAAAGTGCATTTTTAGTTTTTCATGTTTGTCAAATTTTAATGGGAAAAGTGGGACTTGAATTTCCTAATTTCAATAAAATGCATATTTTGTTTATGTGTCTTCCACATGGCAAGCCACATTAGGGTACTTGGTCAAGTACCCCTTGGTCTAGTATCCCTTGACCAAGGTAATGGATAGGTCAGCTCAACCCTGCATGGTTGCTTTGGTGCTAGTGGCTGATATTAAAAAAGGATGACAATATTAATTTTGAAAGAAAATTAATGAAGTAATTTACTACTACTTTTTGTTTGGCTACTTAATTAGTGCTTTGGGATGAGATAGTCAAAAATAATTTTTTTTTGTCGAGGATTATTTAAGTGATTCATTTAAATATTTCAAGCATAGTGGGAAGTTAAAGAAAAAGAGCAAGGAAATATGATAAAAAATGGGGTGAGAAAATGAAAGGATATACAAAAGATGGTAAACAAGTTGTTCAAGAGGAAAGAGGTACCTGTCAATGTTGAAGAGAATGCAAGTCAACATTGGAAAGATGTTAGTATAAGTAATCAAAATCTTTTTCTAGCATGGTCTATTTTATGGAATTCAATGAATATTTACTTTTTAATCAAGTTTTACCGAAAGACATGGTACCTAATAACACCATCCATTGTATCTTAGAAAATTGTGGGAAGAATATTTTTGGAAAAAATATTTGATAGGAAAAGCATAACTATTTCTCACATTATTGAGCAAAAATAAATGAAACTGATTTTGGATTTATTTGATGTCAAAAAAAAAAAGAAAAAACTTTAGGAGGTCAAGTAAACTATGTTAGAATGATTTAGGGTAAGTGAGAGAGGGTGAATTAGTTATTCTTAGGTCTATATGTATCAATTGAGGGTATGTGCAGGATCATGGTCAACCAAACTCTTCTCTTAACTGGCAATAAAAATTAGCAAATCAGGGTTATATCAACTTGACGTGCAATTTTCTACTTGTTATAAACTTTATATCAAAAAGTTGGGACAAACGAATCTCTAGGAAATTGAATTTAGTTTCTAACCTACTAGGCCTTATCTAAAAATTTTTAAAAAAAATTGATGGTCAAAATTTTAAATTTTAATGCAATAGTACAAACATTTTAGGACAAAAATAAGAAGAAGACGTATGTCTGACCAGCTAAATCAAAATCAAATGATGTTATTTTCTAGTAATATTCTATATATAAGAAGTAGACTCATGCCTGGATGTGAGACATATTTTTGGGTATTTGTATTCTAGAAATAAGTAAATAATTTTTAATTTTCTATTTTAGTATTTTTGGAATAAAAAACTCTCATGTTTGACCACCTTAACTAATTCCAAACTATACAAAATTTATTTATTTATTTATTTCCCTTAAAGTAGAAGAAACATAGAATACAATGCATCTTTTGGATTTGAAAAATGTTGTAGCATTTGAAAGTTGTAGTTTTTTTTCCAAGTATTGCATCAATTAGAACTTTATACATAACTCAATTAGAAAATAAGTAATAAATACTTACTAAGCTACTTAATTGACAAACCCTCCATTTATGGAAATCTAGAACATTATTAAGAAACCCTTTTTATTTCATCAAATTTTAGTGAAAAAAAGTTAGCAGCTACATGTTTGAAGTAAAAAAACACTAAAGAATAGGCCAAAAACATATTTCTTAGACATTTTTTAAGTTAACCATATAGTGTTGGTAACAAAAGATATAGTAGGTTTCATAAAAATATTAATTGTTTTTATTTAGTATCAAGATGGGTGCATAAAAAGTTGGAATAGATTGTGAAATGCTTTGAGGCATTTCAGAACTACGTATTTTTAAATCTCCACTTTTTGGCACACCATGATCCTGCACATACCCTTGAACTTTAATCACTTAAAATACTTTAGATCTAAACATTCAATAGCTTGGTTTGTATAGAAAATAATCAGTAATGTAAACTTACAATTAAAAAACTTGCAGAATGTATATCACGGACAAAAAAGAATCTCAAATGACATCCACACAAGTATTTTTGGTCTTAGATGGGTTTTGACAATTGAGTGTCAACACACTTAACCAATTTTCATATAGAAGTGGAGTACACTATATGTGTTGGGCCAGAATTCCAACAAGTGCTGAGCAATCTTTAGGTGTTGAGTGAAGATCAAGTACCAAGTAACTTCAGGTGTCAAGTGAAGCATATGAGCTAAGTGATATATAGGTGCCAAGTCATAGTTGATGCTTAGCAAGGCAGACTGCCATAGGTGCTGAGAAAAGAAGAATCATATATGTGTCGAGCACTAGTAATCCAGTATGTGCTGAGTAACAAAGAATTAGCATATGAGTTTATCTTTACAAACTCAGATGTAAACTATTTTTTGAGCTGACATAGAAGGATCTCGAAGGATAATAAGAATAAAAATGAATCTTTATTATTTCCTATGCAATCATAATGCAACCAATAAGAAAAATGGAGAAGGCATGCAACCAATAAGAAAAGTGCAAGGAATGAGTAGGAAATAAAGATTCAATATGGATCATAGATCCATACCTAACCCTAAGTCTTCATAATCTTTAAAAGGAGGATGAAAACCCATTGTATGCATGGGTAAGAATAATGTATGGGTAAAATATAGCAAAATTTAGTGGGAAGTGTGAAAGATTTAGAGAAATAGAGCAACAATTGCATATCCAGTTGATTAGAACAAAGCAAGGGATATGAACAGATATTAGATCTCAAAGGATCAAGATCAAAATGAGCAAAACTAGTACCTGAAATCAAAAATTTGAGATTGTAAGAAATTAGGTTTATGAATCTAATACTCTCTAACATTTGTATTAGAAAAGAAAAAAATCCTATGTTGATAGGTTAGCTTAACAGAAAGGCTATAGATCCTTTGAAGAAGTGATAAAATCCTTTAACAGGGTGAAACTTCATGTAAAGTGTTTTTAAATCCTTTAACCAGGTCACTATTGACATAGTGTAAAGCTTTTAACAGGATAGGCCTTTCACAAGGTAGACCATCAGAAATGGTCAAACATTATTGCTACAGTAATTTTGTGGTTATCATCCCCACCCTAGTTTTACCTTCTCATTTTGGAGGGTGTATGGATTACCAAAATTTGGTTTTATGTGTTGTTGATGCATGTGTTTACTTCATGTTTATTTAATATGTTTACATGCATGCATTTTACTTTTAGTTAAAAGTTTTCATGGATAAAATGCAATACTTTTGATTCACCCCACTCACCCCCCCCCCCCCCCCCCCCCCCCCCCCCCCTTTGAAGTATTCTTCACATTTGATTATCCCAACAATTGGTATTAGAGAAAGGCTCTCATAAGGAGAAGTCTAATAGCTTAGAGAAAAGATCTAAAGATGGAAGTATTCAAAATTGGGAAGATCATAGAGAATCAGATGATTGATGTACAACTTTCTTTATACAACTTGGAAAAAGCCAGAGAAGAATTGAGAAAATCCTTTAAAAGAAGGAAGGATATAGCCACAATTGAAAATGACATACACTACAAGGAGATTGATACCACAAAAGTGTTTTCCAAAGGAGATTCCAAAGAGTTTGATTTAGCAATAGAAAAATTGATGGAGAAGAACAACGCTCAAGCAGAACAAATCAAAATACTCAAGCTTGAACAAGAATCACAAGCCATAATGCTTTGTGAAGTAACTAAATAGAAGAAGAGAGCCATTGGAGACAAGGCCATGGTAGAAGATGACAAGAGAAATCTTACCAATAGACTGGAGGAGAAGATAATTTATTTTGAAAGAATCTCAAATATCCAGCTAGACACCCTAAGCCAAATGATGAATGCACATCATGAGCTAAATATGAAAGACATTGAGATTTCTACACTAAAGATATAGAATGAACAATTGCAAAATGACTTGAAAAGACAGAAGGAAGTTGTAGAAAGTTTCAACAAACCCAATGAGGCTATCAAGTACTTTGAGCAACTACTGAAATCACCAAGGGCCAATAATGATACTTGAGGACTTGGTTACACTAGCATTGAACAAGGAGAATCATCCAAGACTACACAAGAAAGGAGTAACAAAGGTAAGAACACTAAACTTACTTTTCATTTCAGTGGTAAAAAGGGAAATACTTCTAATCTATGTAGGAGCAAGAATGCCCACTAGGATGATAAGCCTAGGAATGTAAGCTACTATCATAAGTGCAAGAAGCAAGGACATCAAGCACATGAATGCAAACTAAGATTATCAGGATACCAAAATTTGGAGGTCACTGCTACAATTGCAAGAAATCTGGACATAGAGCATTTGAGTGTAGATCAAAGCCTATGTGGACATTAAACTAGTCATCAAGAGAAGGTAACCATGGTCATCACTGCAATTGGGACTATAACACCAGGTATAGTTGTCACTACTGTTAGGAATATGGACACATTCTTGAAAATTGCATAAGAACACATTTTAGAGGGAACTATACTAGATGGTTAAGTCAAACCACATGTTTTAGTTGCTAGAAGACTAATCATATCAGCAAGAATTTCCCAACAAAGTCAAAGGCACCAAAGTGAGAAGTCAACAAAAGAAAAGAGAAGGTAGATGTTGAACACATTAGAGGACAAATGAACAAGAATTGGAAGAAGAAAGATGAGTGCATCCCATCAAATGAAGGGATCACTTTGCCTAATAGGTCAAGTGATCACACCTCATCCAACTAAGCAAGAATAGGTGTATGAGACTGATATACAAAGTTATGTCATACATCAGTCCCAATACAAACAAGCACTGCAAAGAAGAAAATTGCATGAGAAAAGATGCAAAGTTAAAACTCAAAATTTTTGCAAGTATTGTCAAGTTATCCCCAGATGCTGAGTAAATATAATCAATATATGTTGAGTTGCTAGTAGTGACCAAGTTGATAGTTAGTGTCGAGTTGAGAAGTGTCAATGGAAGTTGAGTGAAGTGGAAATCTAGTTGAAGCTGAGTAATGGAAAACCAATGGAGGTTGAGTCATGTTGAAACCTTCAAGAGCTGAGTGTACAGGTGTATATACTAAGCATTTAATGCTAGGTTTTGAAAGGTATAAGGTAAAATTTTGATCATTTCAAACCATTCAAACATAGAGTAAAGACAAGAAGAGCACATAAGAGATCAAAGAACAATATTGATGCCATTTGGATGGATTTCAATAGTGATCAAGCATAGAATTCATCGATGTAAGGTATTATTCAAGTGCCAAGTTACATAGTATTAAAGTTTAAATCTTTTAAAACCCTAGATCAGCGAAATGGCTTCTAGTTCTAAGAACCCAGAAAGGTCATGAGGTCCACTTGGTCAGTAATGAGGTCAAACAACCCAAGTTTAGGCCAATCCCAGAAGTCACCTATAAAAATGACCTTGCTAGAACACTTTCCATTATTCCACCCAAAGTTGTTATGGTACAGGATGTGAGGAAATTTTACAACTATAAGATAGGTGCAATTGGAGACCTTGAAATTTTTTAAGCATATGAAAAATGGTGTGATAATAGAATTTTGAAGGATGAATTTCAAATAGTTGACAAAAAGGGTTTAATCCATGCCCTAGTTTACCCCACAGGTTTTAAAACTGAGTGGATCAAAATTTTTCTTAGCATAATACACAATGGATGTTTGTGGTTGGAAGGAGGACTACTTAAAATAACAAAGAGGATAGTTCATATGGTTACAAGCTTTCCAACTCTAGATTGGCCCAAGATCCTGTGTAGTGACACAAAAGAAGTTATTGAAAGAAACACAGGGGCTAAATGGAATAAAAGGGGCATGACCATTGACACAATCATAGATCCCCTTCTGGATTTTGGTGTGATTCATTTATCACAAATTCTATCAATCTAGTAGACTAAATAGTGCACCATGTATTGTTTTGGATGTAGCCTACAAACTTGCAAAGAAAGATCATACATATGATTTGGAAAAACTATTGTTGCAATAGATAAATGAAACCTTGGGAGCAATAAGAAAATCCAAAAGTGCTAAGTGCAAGTTTGGTTCAGTCCTTGTCTACATATTTTTCTTTGTTTTGGAAGAATTTCCTTCCTTCAATTGGGAAAGTGAACTGGAATTCAAAAAAACTACAATTACTCAAATCAATGAGTATATTGAACAAATGGGTAACAACTTTGAAGCACAAATGACAAGCTCCTTTGAGGATTTTAAGAAATCCATGAAACAAAGATTAAAAATACCAGTTTCCCTAGTGGAACAACATGTGAAAAACATATACTTCTTAGTTGACATTCATTATACCTACATCCAAGCAATAGTTCCAAGGGTGAGATGGCTAAGGCCATTGGGATATGAGTTAGATGTTGATGAAGCATCAACAACAATCACTGCATTTCTTGCAGAAGAAATAGACAAGACTACCAAACCTTTTGGCACATATGATGTTGTAAAATATAAAGTTGAAATAGAATTGAAGACAACCTCTATAATTAGGAGGAAAGATAAACTGGCGAAGAAAATAAATAAGAAATTTGGTGTAGAAATTGAAGGGGCAGCAGGTGTTGAAGAGGAAGAAGAAGATGATGATGATGAAGAATAAGAACAAGGGAAAGCTCCAATGGAACTCACTCAAGGCTTAGGTGAAGATAAGGAGGAAGGTGTAGATGAAGAAGAAGCCAAGGAAGCACCAACACAAGCTGAGTCTAAGAAAAGAAAGGCTAAAATTTAGCCTCCAACCCAGCCTAAAGCAAAGAAGGCTATAGAAACCACTCAAGCCAAGCTAGCACTAGTAACAAGAGCTACCACAAGGGCATCTACACAAAAGGCCAAGGAGAAAGTGAAAGAGAAGAAAAATGCTATTGAGGAGGCTTGTATAGTGTAGAAGAGGAAAAGGAGAAAGTATGTAGCATAACTAGATTTTGATGATGAAGAAAGGACAGGATCAGAAGACATCAGCCAATTTAGAGTAGTAAGTAATGTTCCTAAGTCTAACATTGATAAAAATATTTGATAATGTTAGGAAGAATGCAGATTTTTCTGGTTTGAAAAATGTTGATTTTAAGAAATTAAGTAGAGAGGATCAGAATAAAGTAGAGGAGTCAGTGTATGCCATGATGGAAGACTTTAAAAATACACCTCTTGAGTTAGACAATACTATTCCTAGGGAGTTATATGAGATTATTGAAAACAAATGGCATTATTGTTTGAAAATGGAGAAGGAAATAAGAGAATCAACACTAGCACGAGTGATGCCTAATTTAACTAGAGGTCAAATAACTAAGGCTAACAAGAAACATGGTGGCAAATTTGCACCAAATTATAGAACCTTTAGCATCCTACAAAATAAAATTGAAGAAGTTGTCCAAAAATCAATAAGATTATGGAAACCAATATATAAATTGATTGATGACAAGGATGAAAAAGGATAAGAGAAGGATGTAGAAGCAAATAAGGCTAAGGTTGTTGATGAGGAGAAGGAAAAGAAACAAAAAGAGGTAAAGGAAATAGAAAAGAAAGAAAAAGAAAAGAAAGAAGAAGAAAAGAAAGAAAAAGAGAAGAAAGAAAAAGAGAAAGAAGAAGAGAAGAAAGATGAAGAGGAGAAAGGAAAAGGTGAGGAGGAGGAGACACAAAAAGGAGAAGATATGGCAACAGTTGAGTAGCAAAAACAAGAGGAATAAAGAGTGCAAGACACACAATTTCCACCCCCTTGCCCTTGTCATGTAACCATCACAC
The DNA here is from genome assembly GCA_028749045.1 of Cupressus sempervirens. NCBI lineage: Eukaryota > Viridiplantae > Streptophyta > Pinopsida > Cupressales > Cupressaceae > Cupressus > Cupressus sempervirens. The sequence continues at coordinate 200,922,665 of CM053792.1, forward strand.
CTCTAGACACTATTAATTTAAAGGATGTTACTAAAAAATCATGTTAGAACATCAATCCACTAACTATAGAGGATCTCAAGAAGATCCTTCACCAATCAACTTTACAAGCACAATTATGCACAAGTCCTATATTGGTGAGTTTAGATGAGCTACATAAGGCAATAGAAAAACCAATAAGAGACAAGGTAAAACCACAAAAACCACCTTCCATCTCTACAACTACTAGTACTAAACTCCTAATGCTTCCACCACCATCATAGATTGCAACAATTGATACATCTATAATAGTTGATACCATAGTGCAAAAGCTGAGTGTAGAGGTAGAGAAGGACATAGAGAAAACATGATAGATTTCTACATCTAATCCTACAATATAGACAATAGGTCCAAACCCACTAATTATTGTCATTGATCAAGGGAAATCTAAAGAAGACAAGGAGGACACATCAAAAAAAGAGGAGCAAGCCACAATACAAAAACTGGTAGAGTTACCAAAAATAGGTACTCCTACAAAAAATCTTCAGAAGCCAAGCACTGATGCAATACCTTTGCAGATCTCTACACTTGGCTCGAGCTTGACCAAAGAGACCAGGGTACTTCACTATGGAGACCCTAAGTTAGATGAAGACATTTTCGTACCTACCTATGACTCCAAGACAATCAACATTGAGAAGATCATAGAGATGTAGGATGCATTGAATAGGAGGAAGAGGCAAGAAATACTCAGGAAGAAGTATAAACATAAGAAAGCATTGCATGAGATAAAGGACATCTTTAGGGATACCTTTAGCTTGCAGTCACTAGATGAGTCAAAGCCTATAATGGAACAATTGTTAGATATTATTGACCAAGTGACAAGTGAAGACTAGGAGACCAATGTGAAACTCATGGAATGGTCTGAAAGGAAGCTTCAAGGAAAAGTAAACGAGAAAATATCCTGTGCCATAGCACTTCAACAAGTTGAATTTTCCAAGAACATTGAAAAGCTCAAAATTGTACTTGAGAATATCTTCTCATTGTACTGCAAGCTATGTGGTTTTTCCAATTTCACACAAGAGATAGGCCAAAGGATCATGAGCTTGGAGAGAAATCTAAAGATTTCTAGCATGCAACTACCAAAAGATCCATCTTAGAGTGAGAAGCATTTTACCAAATTGCTTCACACCCAAAAGGAGTTAGCTACACTAACGAGTGAAGAGGGCAATATAAAGGCCAAATTAATGCAGATTCAATCTTCCATAACCCCATATTTGAAAGAAATCCATAAAGAGCAAGTCTATGCTACAACTATTTTAAAGAAATATCCTAATATTTCTACATTAGATGGACTTGTACATCTTGCTATAGAGACTGCCATCCAGCATAAGTTACTAGAAATTGCTTTGGAGAAATGGGATGCAGCTCTAAACATGATTATGGAGGTAAATAGTACATTTTTGGTGAAATATGGTATTACTCCTTAGCACCCTTTGACATAACTATCAAAAAAGGGATAGAAATAAAATGAAGGGGGAGAATACTTGTATTTCATTAATTCTTTTAGAGGATAAAGGGGAAAAGATTGTAGATAAAGCCAAAAAGGGGGAGATACAATGTTTTGGGAATTATATGGAAGGTAACATAGGTATAGAGTATAGAAACAGGGCAAAGGCAAAGAATATCAGATACACCAGCACAAGAATTTTGGTTATAGGAATGAAATGGCACAATCAGCTCAAGGGGATTTATAAGAATTTTAAGGTACATTATTCCTTACAAAATTTTGAACAAGTTTTTGAAATTTTATATATATGCCAAATAGATTGGATAATGTATTCAAAAGGATAGATAAATAATGCTTAGTTAAGTATTTTTTACACTAATCTCAAAGGGGGAGATTGTTGGTCTCAGATTGGTTTTGACAATTGGGTTTCAACACACTTAACCAATTTTCATATAAAAGTGGAGTACAATATATGTGTTGAGCTAGAATTCCAACAGGTGCTGAGTGATCTTTAGGTGCTGAGAAATCTTTAAGTGCCGAGTGAAGATCAAGTGTCAAGTGACTTCAGGTGTCAAGGGAACCATATGAACCAAGTGATATATAGGTGCCGAGTCACAGTTGATGTCAAACAAGTCAAGGTGCTATAGGTGTCAAGAAAAGAAGAATCATACATGTGTTGAGCACCAGTAATCTAGTATGTACCAAGTAACATAGAATCAACATATGAGTTTTGCACCTTCACAAACTCAGATGTAAACTATTTTTTGAGATGACATAGAAGGATCTCGGAAGATAATGAGGATAAGAATGAATCTTTATTATTTCCTATGCAATCACCATGTAGCCAATAAGAAAAGTGCAAGGAATGAGTGGAAAATAAAGATTCAATATGGATCGTAGATCCATACCTAACCCTAAGTCTTTGTAATCTTTAAAAGGAGGAAAAAAACCCATTGTATGCGTGGGTGAGAATAGTGTATGGGTAAACTATAGCAAAATTTAGTGGGAAGTGTGAATGATTTAGAGGAATAGAGCAACATTTGCATATCCAGTTGATCAAAACAAAGCAAGCGATATGAATAGAGATCAAATCTTAGAGGATCAGGATTAGAATGAGTAGAACTAGTGCTAGAAATCAGAAATTTGAGATTGTAAGAAATCAAGTTTATGAATCTAATACTCTTTAGCAATTGTATTAGAAAAGAAAAAAATCCTATGTTGATAGGTTAGCTTAATAGGTAGGTTGTAGATCCTTTGAAGAGGTGTTAAAATCCTTTAATAGGGTGACACTTCATGTAAAGCATTTGTAAATCCTTTAATCAGGTCACTATTGACATAGTGTAAAGCCTTTAATAGGGCAGCTCTTTCATAGGGTAGACCATCAGAAGTGGTCAAACATTATTGCTATAGTGATTTTGTGGGTATTATCCCCACCCCAATTTTACCTTCTCATTTTGGAGGGTTTTTGGGTTATCAAAATTTGGTGTTATGTGTTGTTGATGCATGCATTTACTTCATATATATTTAATATGTTTACATGCATGCAGTTTACTTTCAGTTAAAAGTTTTAATGGATAAAATGTAATACTTTTGATTCACCCCCCTCCCCCCCTCTCAGAAGCATTCTTTCCATTGGATTATTCCAACAAGTATGACACTAGAATTTACTATGGAAACCTAATTTGATAAAAATCACCAATAACATGTCACTAATTTTTCACTCCTCTAAAGTGAGCTTTGTTCGGAGGAAACTTTGTTAAAGGTTACAAAGCATACTATTGAATGTGACCTTGTTAAAGGTTTTAATCACCCTATTAGGAGTGGGCTTTTTTAGAGGACTTAAGAAAATTATATTAAAATGTCACCTTGATTAAATTTTTACATATGACTATTATGTTGAAACCTTTATTAGATAGTTTCAATGCTAATACAATTTTTAGAAAGAAACAACAGGTTGATCCAACAAACACATCTCAATTTGCAAATATAGATCACAATTTGGTTCATATATTGATCCACTAGCTAGCCTCCATTATCATCTCTATCTCAAATCTTCTTGGCAATCCTTCAAGCAATCACTCTTGAGCTCTTCACAAATCTTCTCAATGTTCCACTCAGATTTTCCAATTAATAGCATCAACAACATCTCCAACCTTATTAGGTTTTCCATTTTACCTCCTTAAATAGGTAATTAAGAGTCTTTTATCTCTTAAACATCATTGTAAATCTTAGATTTAGGTTAGATTCATGAAATCCTTCCACCATTTTGTCTCCTTTTTCTCTTCTACAAACTTTTCCAACTTCTTCTTGAATTCTGTAAGAGAAATGCTCAAACATGATTTCCCTTGTAATAGATTCTACGTTTCATCGATCCTTATCTTCAACACAATTTACATATTACAAGAAATCAAGGTGTCAGCTAGAAATCATGATTTCCTCATAATCTCCCAAATATTGTCCCTTAGCCAACTATGTTTTTGACACTTAGTCATCACTAGATTGCTTGGTCACTACTAACTTTTCCATTTGGCACATATATTAGCACTCACTCAATAATAATGCTTATTCAACTCTATATTTTCTCAGCTTATACTATCACTTAGTTAACACTAGCATCACTCAACATAAATTTCAAGTTTCTTAATCTTCTACTCATTTGCTCAGTCAAGGCTATGCATTTGGTCACTCTTGATCACTTATTTTAGACTTCATTTTACCTAACTTCTCCACTGAAAGCATGATTAAATAATAATATTATCAAGTATCAAATTCTAACTAATCAAGTGCCCATATTAGTTCCTCATAACTCAACATTTCCTTTAGGTCCTTTTGTTAAGTCTTTCTTCTCAAATCCTCTTCATAAATTATCTTGATATTGAACTCTACTTAGATACCAACCATCTTACCAATAAGATTTGACATCAATAAAAATATAACAATTATCTCAATTATAGTTTCCAACAATCTACCTTTTCGGCATTGATGACAACACCTCTTGTTACCATGCAATCCAAAACATTTAATAATTCGAGCATCTCCCTCTATGTTCAATATTTGATATTCATTAATATCCTTGGTTTCATTCTAATTCTCACCTTAGTGTCCAATAATATGTATTTTCCCTTTCATTGTGATTCTCATCCATGATGCTCTAATGTTCAACATATAGACTCCCTCTATCATATCATATCATGAAATTGATCAGCTTCCTCTTGTGTTCCTTGGAAAACCAAATTCTTTTTCTTGACAACATTTTTATATCATCTCCCTCACTTACATTATCTCACTCTTTGACAATAATGCCAAAGATACTTCATCTTTTACATACATCTTTACCATGTAGATATCTCCATGTCAATAAATCTGAATCTTATTCACCATCTACCATCTTGGCTTATGACTAATACAACATTCTATTCTTCTTTCTTGATCACTTTACAAAACTCCTAATGTATGACTTTCTACATCAACTTAAAATATATTCTAATAAACTCATTTGGTGCAAAGCTCCATCTTAGCTTAACTTTCCATAGTTTATAGAATAATTCCTAATTTACCTCTTATCTATACTCATGTGGATACTTAGGTACATCCTTAGCAAAAATATCACCTATTTTCTCCTTAGTGCTCAAATAATCGAATCTCACTTATTTATCTTCAACCAACTCTTTCAAGTAATGATACTTGATAGAAATATGTGTGGTATTGTGTGCATTATAGGGTTTTTTGCTATTTTTATACCTCTTATATTGTCACAATAGATAACAACAGGATCATAGATCACTTCTTACCTTTCAACAATTTTTTGATCGACATAATTTTTAAAATAATTTACTATTTCTCCTACATAGTCATCTTCTATTGTTGATTGTGAAATATGGGTAAGTGCACCAAGTTTTGCTACCAAAAGGAGGGTATAAGTGGACACCTTTTTTCCTAAAATCAACAATTTTTGAACTTTGATAAGAGTTTGAAGATAGTTACACTCAAAATTTTAAGATATGACAAAAAAAAAAAGTAGTAGTCCTTTGAATCTAGTTTCCAAACTACTATTTTTTTTTGTAAAATGGTTTAGTTTTAGGTCCTCAAAAAAGGGGGCCACAGAAAGAGGTGCTATTTAAAAAAAAAAAACATAACATATTGCAAAGTGTGGCCACCCTAAAATTTTAACTTTTATTTTGAAATTCTTTAATCACTCTAGTGAAAAGTTACCTAACACCATGTAGTTTATCCAAAACATTTTGAGTAATTTTATAATGTGTTTTTTTTTTTAATGAATTTCGTAAGTGGAAAAATTCTGAATATGTAAAATATTTATGTGCTCCCCCTAGAAATCATTGAAAACTAATCTAAAATAAAAACTTCTTTTTTTTCAAAGTGTGTAGAATG